>VKOC01000008.1:29386678-29444516 GCA_009364415.1 Spea multiplicata
TAATAAGTTGAGCCAAAAAATACATTCTTAAAACCATTTGATGAAACATAATGTACTTAAAACATGGAATTGACACAATTTTTTTTTGTGTGTAACACATAAATTATATTTTAATATTTTTTTTAGGGATATACCGTGAGCTGTGCTTGGAATCTGTAAAGAACAAACATGACTGTGAAATCCAAGCTGCTCGCCAGCACTGCGAGGTACGTCCGTCTCTTTGGCCGATGAAAAGTAGTGCGTTTTTTTGAAATGACATCATAATTTCATCTTTTTTTTACAAGTTAGATGTGGTATTTAGTCTGGGCTTTCTTCTTTGGAAGCAAAACCTGGCAAATTCTTGGACTGCTTAAGCTCTAGGCGCCTGCCTTCAATAAAACCTCTTTAAACACATCCATTTTATTTATGTGTTATCGTCTTAACCTTGTCACAAAGAATCTTTTTTGCATGCTCATGTTTTGTAGCACAGAAGTTTAATTACTAAACACAAATATATAAATTAAATTAAAAAAAATAAATACCAATATAAAAAACATTTGGTATTTGTAAAAAATCTTCCCAGTTTCTCTATACTGCCCCTGGCACCCTAACCCCATAAGCCCCGCTAGAATCCCATGCGAGATGCATCTGCTTGCTAATGCATGCGCGCCTGCATTCATTTATTAAGCGGGGATCAGCGCAGCACTCCACTGATCCATGAGCAAAACAAATTGGGTTATTTCCTTGTAATCTTACATAGATTACAAGTAATCAGAGCAAGTTATTCATGTAAGGTTCCGCTAGATCTTTCAATCTGTTTTTTGCTGAACCGTTTGGACCTTTTAATTATCAGATGTCAATTTGCGTTGGAACTGCAGTTCCCGTTGGCTAATCGTTTGAATAAACCATCATAATGAGCTTTCTTTCAGAGTGAGAAACTCCTGCTTTATGATACCGTCCAAAGCGAATTAGAGGAGAAAATTCGCCGGCTGGAAGAAGACCGTCACAGTATTGACATTACCTCAGGTATCCCCGGAATCCCTTTAAAAAACGGCTATAGTGTCATTTTTTTTAATTTCTATACAATTATAGGCTCGCACAAAGCAATTTTTTGACATCTCAGTGTTAATACATGTGTGTGATTTGTCTTGGGTTGTCTTAGCCCAATCATTCAAACAGGGACGTTATCTTACTGTGGCCGGCAATGGACCATCTGAATAGTGAAATTCTATGAAGGAAGGACTTCATTAGTTTGGCATTAAAGTGGAACAGGGCAAAGTTAACTTACTGGTGCTGTGTAATCGAGCAGATCCCGCACGTATTCACTGGTGATCATTTACCTGCCTTGCTATAAACTGATATGTAAAGAAAACAGTTAGAATTATCACAAGGTTAAAGAATAGTCGAGAACCGATTTCTTAGTACAGTCTTATAATGGGAGCCCCAGATTATAGCTACAAATCTATCTACACTGAGGCTACGATCTACAAGGGTGGTTCCCTCCTAAGGTTGAGCTACAAGTGGCTGAAGACAGCTTTTTTAATGCTACAGACATGCAGCATAGAGTTTAATAACGGGTAATGTATGTATCCGTTCTTTGTAGAGCTATGGAATGATGAGCTGCAGTCGCGGAAGAAGCGCAAGGACCCCTTCAGCCCTGATAAGAAGAAAAAGCCTGTTGTGGTTTCCGATATCCTTTTGCATAACATCATCCCTGGTTTTAATGTACTGTTATACGTCCTGTTTCTCCCCCCTCTCTCTGGCCTCTGTCCCGCTCTCTCTGCGCTCTGTCCCCCTCTCTCTGGCTCTGTCTCCCCCACTCTCTCTCCTCTGCCTCTGTCCCTGCCCGTCTCGTCTCTGTTCCTCTTGATCGGCCCACCGCTCTCTCTCTGTTCTCTGTCCCCCTCTTAGTTCCCCTCTCTCCTCTGTTTCTCTGTCCCCTCTTCTCTCTGGGCCTCTGTGCCCCCCCCTGCTCCTTGGCACTCTGTGCCCTCCACTCTCTCTCTGGCTCTGCCCCCTCTCTCTGGCGTCTGCCCCCTCTCTCTCTGCCCCTGCTCCCCCGCCTCTGTTGGCTCTGTTCCCCCCCCTCTCTCTGGCTCTTGTCCCCCCCCTCTAGCTCTCTGCGCTTCTGTCATCTCCTCGTCATCGTCTGGCCTCTGTTCCCCCCTCTTTCTACTGGCCTCTGTCCACTATCCCTCTCTTCTGGCTCTGTCCCCCCCCTCTCTCTCTGGCTCTGTCCGCCCCACCTCTCTCTCTGGCTTCTGTCCCCCCCCCTCTCTCTGGCCTCTGTCCCCCCCCTCTCTCCTGGCGTCTTCCCCCCCCCTCTTCTCTGGCCTCTGCCCACCCCTCTTCTCTGCCTCTGATCCCCCCTACTCTCTCTGGCCTCTATCCCCTCTCTATCTGGCTCGATGTCCCTTACCCCCTCTCTCTCTTGAGTTCTGTCCCCCTCTCTCTTCATGGCTCTGTCCCCCCCCTCTTTCTTCTTCTGGCCTCGCCTCCTGCTCTCTCTGGCCTGTGTCACGCCATGAGTACTCTTACTGGCCTCATGGTCCCGCCCCCTCTCTGTGCTCTGTCCCCCCCTCTCTACTGGCCTCTGTCCCCTGATGGGCCCTTCATCTGCTCTGGCCTCGTGTCCCCCTCTCTATGCCTCTGCCCTCTCTCTGGCTCTGCCCCCTTCTCTGGCCTCTGCCCCCTCTCTCTCTGGCTCGTGTCCCCCCTCTCTTCTGGCCTCTGTCCCCCCTCTCCTCTCTGGCCTCTGTCCCACCTCTCTCTTCATGGGCCTCGTTGTCTCCTCTCATCGTCTCTGGCCTCTGTCCCTTCCTTCTCTCTCTGGCTTGTCCCCCCCCTCTCATTCTCTGGCCTGTCCTCTCGACCCTCTCTCTCTTGGCGCTTGTCCACCTCTCTCTCTCTGGCTCTGTCCCTCTCTCTCTGGCCTCTGTCGCCCTTCTCTCTGGCTCTGCCCCCACTCTCCTTCTTCTGGCCTTGTCCCCCTCTCCTCTGGGCTCTGTCCCCTCAACCTTCTGGCCTCTGTCCCCCCCTCTCTCGGCCAGTCAATTCCCCCCTCTCTCTCTGGCTCTGTCCGCATCCCCTCTCTCTCTGGCCTTGGGTCCCCCCTCTCTCTTCTGGCCTCTGTCCTCTCTCTCTTCTGGCGCTCTGTCCCTCTCTCTCCTCTGGCTCTGGTTCCCGCAGCGCCATCTCTCGTCTGGCTTGATCACACAACTCTCTTTGGCTCTGTCCCCCCTTCCCCTCTCGGCCTCTGTCTTTCCCTCCCCTCTCTCTGGCTTTGTTTCTCGCCCTCTCTCTGGCCTTCGGTTTCTCCAATATCTCGACCCCCTGCATCTTCTTTTAGTACTGTTCTCTCTTTGGCTTTGTTTTCTTCTTCTCCCCCTATCTTCTGGCCTTTGTTTCTCCCCCCTTACATCTCTGGCGCCTTTGTTTCTTCCATCCCCCTCTCTCTGGCTCTGCTTTCTTCTCCCCCTTCTCTTGGCTCTGTTTCTCCCCGCTTTCTGGCCTCTGTTTCTCCCCCCGCTCTCTTGGACTCTGTTTCTCCCGATCGTTCATTTCTGGCCTCATGTTTCTCCCCCTCATCTCTCTCTGGTCTCTGTTTCTCCCCCCTGTCCCTCTCTTGGGCATACAACATATTGTATGCCACTGAACATTCATACTTTAGACTGGGTGTCCCTCACCATTTTTTATATCCCCTTCTCCTTTGAAAAACAAGCCGCATCTTTAATATGTATGCCAGTTTATGCCATAAATATATGGCTTGTTTTTCCATCCCATGAAATTCTTAACACTGCAATGTTTTGTAAAACACCTTTTTTACATTTCTTTTGACGCTTGTACTGCTTTCGTGATGCACCTTGATTCTGAAAGCTTTCTTAACTGCTTACGCTGACCAACTTAACAAAAAACACCCTTTTCTGTATTAATCACTTAATTGTCGCGTATACTGAGCTGTTGGTAGTCGGTCAATCTTTTTTTTTGAAAACTCCCTTACCGTGAATTTGGCACATTGTCCATTTCCTGCCATCATGACTAATTATCTGATTATTCCTGCAAAGCCTTTTAAGTGTTTTATGTACATGAAATGCTCCGGCTGTGCGTTCAGTCTACCCACACAAAAGGATTAGCTACTTTTATAAGCTGGAAGGGGAGGCTACCTGAAGACTCAGTAAAGACCTGCTTCTGATGACTGAACTCACAACTGACTCAAGCTATACTCTGTCCTCCGTTTACAGGCAAAATGCATAAAGTAGCATTTAAAGGTTATTTTTAGCTTGTGTCAATTTCATTTACATAATTCTGGAATAAGTTGTCCTTTTTTTATTTGCTATTTCTCCCCTTTGGTGATCTCTGGAGGGTCCCCCATAGAGTAGAGCTGGGCCCAGATGTCCACCTCTTTGCGCCTACCTCACCCCACTGATGTGGCCCATGAAGGCCATCTGTAAACGTCCTTGGTATCCCTTGTGCAAAGGAAATTTGTGCCATTAGAGGAAAGATCGCCATCGCCAAAACTTTCCGAGCAGGGCCCCCTGCCGCAGGGCAGGTTATTGAGTCGCTTGTTTTCAGGCGGAGCTTCTTGTACCTTTGCTTGTATGGTATGTTGTAATCATATTTAAGAATGTATCACAATATTTTCAGTACATTCTAGAGCTTTAGAAGGGATACTGTTCAGCAAATGTACATAAAGAACCGCAGAACAGCATATACATAATCAGTGTCGCTGGCAAACGGCTGGGTCTCCCAGCTCTAATGTATTTTAATGTGTGTTTTAAGTTCATTAGTCTATGAAAAACTTTCCTTATGGTTCCTACGTCCATATATTGTTTACATGTTACAAGACCTGGATATACTTGAAGACTGGACAACGATACGGAAGGTAAGTGGCCGTAGCACACAGAGAATTGATAAGAAAACTCCTAATAAATAAGCTAAGCCAAGACAAGATGTTACTATGCGACGATGGTTTTGCGCATGATGAGTCTGGCAGCCTTTGTAAGAGCCACGCTAAGGGCTAACATCAGGACAAGAAACGGATGTGCTAGTTTTGCCACCTTTTCCCACATGGCAGTTTCGCGAATTGTAATAGCCCTTTTCTAACTCTTTAAAGCCATGACGGTAGTTATAGGTAGTTTTAATATTTCCTTATACCAAACTCCCTGCTAGTGGCAGTTCCTCTTAAATGTGGACATTAAAGACCTTGAGATGGTCCGATTTGCTAGTTGGTGTGTTGTGTGTTTTGGAGTTAAACCAACAGCAAATCTAGAACCTAGAAATGTCTTCCACTGGTTCCACATGGAGACTTCAATTATATTGCTGTGTATCATTTCAAAATGAAGTGGGAAAGAATACTGTCTTCAAGGATTTTTTTATCAATGTATTTTTGATTTTGTGTAAACCTTATTGCCCCATAGGCCATGGCCACGCTTGGACCTCACCGTGTAAAGCCAGAAGGTAACATGAGAGAACCGTCTTTATGGCAATTGTCTTATTTTTTTGGTGGAGGGGGGGCCCCACAAAAATCTATTTTTGCATAGGGGAGACCCCATGTAAAGGGACATCTCTGCTATGCTATGCATTAAAGTGCAAATGGCTGGAGTTATACCGCCGTCTTAAATATGGCTAATATAAAATGCAGAAATACACGTCCTAATTAAATTAAATATTTGGATCTGTTAAAGTTCTTTGATTTTTTTTTTCTTTATAAAAAGCTATATTTATAGCAGTTAAGATTTCTTGAGTGACAACCAGATGCTTTTACCTCTTTGGGGGGGTCTAATTTCTGCAGTCATCCCGCATCTAAAACATTTACTTTTGTGATTTTTGTTAGCTATTTTAGGATTTAACAAATTGCCTCCTCGCTGCTTTTATTAATCCGACCATCACTTTCACAATGATTCTAGCTGTTGAAACACAGAATAAGATACTATTTCATTTGAGATTATAGACTAGATTATATGCCAAATTGATATGCACTTAAACCAAATGTTTGTTACATTTTGCAAGTTTTTATATTCATTTTTTATTTTTTTCTTAATTTTTTCACCTTTCCATTGCAGATATATATATATATTTTTTTTCAAATCTATTTGTGTGATGCTGTTTGCAGAAAGATAAAAGATATATAAAACTTGTGCATATATATTTTTCACTTTATGGGCTTTTAATATGCATATTAAAGGGGCACAGAATGCTGCATTTCTTAGAATAACTGCAGTTACTAGTCATTGCGGAATAATCTTTCCTTTTTCCCTTGGCCAGTTACAGTAAAGCAGGAGAAGCATCAACATGTTGCCAGATCAGAAGAGGGTCGGCTACACTATGATGGCGAATGGTATGGCCGAGGGCAAACCATTTCCATCGACAAAAAGGATGAATTCCCAACAAGGTATTGATCGGTCAGGATTTGGGAAATATTACTTTGGGGGTAAGTTAATTCTGTGAATAACATAAATTAGAAAAGTCTCTCCTGTATGATTTTACCAACATACATGGCTACAGGGTTTTTTCCACTTTTGCTCTTTCTGGGAGAGAAAAGATTCCCACTTTTTTATTTTGGATATTTAAGGCTATGCCACCAAAACCAAATAAACTTCAAAGAAAGGGGAAACTTGAAATTCAACTTAAAGTATTTCTGAAAACTGACTTTCTTTCTATAAAACTTTCTTTTTAGTGCGGTCATCACAACAATTAACAGCGACGAGGTTTGGTTTAAGAGACAAGATGGCAGCAAATCCAAACTGTACATTTCTCAGCTACAGAAAGGGAAATACAGCATCAAGCGCATCTGACCCAGTATTCATACGTATGGTTCAAGCTGCCAAATGTCTTACTCTGACATAAATATATATATATAGGAGGTACCGTGCCATGAAATATATATATATATTTCCTGTATCTGCGAGTATTACCGGGACTGTATACGTGAGCGCCTAGTGTGTTATGACAGTACGTGTGTTGTGGATCTGTGTATTAGATCAAGATGATAATCATTAGCGGAAAAACATATGCATATTTGTCTTTGATATCGTAAATGAAATACCTCGTGACCTTGATTGCCAAACCCTATAAAGCTCTTACTCTAAGACGTCTTTGCTGTGGAAAGGTGATACGATTTTATATTGTTTGCAAACTTTGTACAAGACTTGCGTTTAGCCGTGACCTGGGACGGAGCTGGAAGGGATGGACTGAGAAATGATGCATTGCACATAACAATCTCCTGAATCCTTTCGACTCCCAAAGGTGGCAACTTTGACGAGATCCCCCTCGTGTTTGTACGTATATGTTTCTCCGAGAAATCAATCAAAATCCACATAGGTCATAATTCTACCTGTAAGCTTCATGACCTTTTAATAGAGGTTTGGCTGATGCGTTTCTCTAATTTGAAATGCGTTGGCCGTGTGAGGTAGTGTACAGTAACTCAAAGTTTATTAATACTGAATAATTCCCGCAGTAACGCACCGGTATTTAAATCAATCCTGAGGTTCTTTGCCCCTTCTAGGCGTTGGTAAGAATATTTTAATTAGTGTTATACCTAATAAATCATGTGTTTAATGTGTGCAAAAATATCATGTAGCTCCCTGAATGTTGCTTCCTAATCTTTAACAGTATGCAAGGGCAAATAAACCGTTTGAATGCAATTCACATTAAGATCATACGGTTAATGTTCTTTTTAACTGGAAGTGTTTTTTTATCTAGTCCAAACTATAGATTTAAAGGGACATAAATTAATAGATAGCTGTAGGGTTGGGATATGTAGAGATTATGGGGCAGTATTACTTATACCCATATCATGGGACACTTAATGCATTGCCACCAAACTGGAATAGTGGCTTAGTGGTTGGAGAAATCCTATGACGAGTGGCTAGTATTAGTGGGTGCTTCTACTGGCATTCACATTACATGGTTTATTCATTGAGTGTCCGCAGATTCCATAGCGGTGTTATATTGAAATAACCGCCAGTAACATTAAAGGGACGCTCCAGCAATCATATGCACTTTAAGGCATATAATAGCAGAGTGGTCCCCGTTACAAATGTATGGGGACATTCTGCAGAATACTTTCTTATGCATTTGCCCCCTACAAATTACCGTCGGCTCCGGGCAGGGGTCTGATGAGAACCCTGTGCACGTTGAAAACGTTTCTCTTGATTTCAATGAGCACTTTTTTGCCACTGATTGGCTGCTTCAAGCGTTCTGCTGCAGCTTCTACTAAAGGTAGAACATAAATGTAATACTGGTGCAATCTGCCATACAAATGTTTACATTCAAAACTGTACATTTTTTAAGCTGTTGATACAATTATGACGGTAAAATGTGGCGGGCATATCTCAGAATAAGCCTAATATTGACTAGACGTTATTAGAAAGCGCTTCGTTTGGTATTTGGACCCGTGATCAATGCTAGGGCGGCTAATCAATACTTTACTTTAATGCTGTCACTAAAACGCACGTTGCTACGTGGATAATTTATAACCTTTTAATTAATGTCTTTGTTTATGAAAGAGGTTACTATTCATTAACACATAAGGTGGATCACATTTCCAGTTGGTATTTAGAAAACCCAATTATAGATATATTAATCCACATGAAGTACTGTAGGGTCGTCGGCTACCCTGACATGAAGAGCAAAACCCTTTCTAGATGTGCCAGTGTATTATATTTTCTTTGTGTTGAACTTATTTAGCCATATTTTATCCGAATGCTACCTCTCATTTATATGTTTATATATTTAATCATTGTCTTCTAATGAAACTAGACATTTTTACTGATCTATGTATGTCCAATGTGATTTTTTTTTTTAACATGGTGATCTGCTTGCATTTATAAAATATATTTTTCTTTTCACAAACCATGGGACGGGGCAGCTTCCACTATGTTTCCCACCTATATGCGCAACACATTCAAAACAAGTAAATTGTAAAGTCTATCGGTGGCTCCACAACTACGTGCTGTGCGTAGTAGCCGTCTACGATGTTCTAGTGGTGCGGGCTACACCAAAAACACAATATTCGCTCCAGAAAAAGTCGACAATGGATTCTTTGTCCGTTTTTTCCAACAAAATAAGGTTTATTCATCAAAAACACAGTTGTACTTCCATCTCACTGTATTACGTATGTATTATACAGCACAACACGCTCGGCCCTTTGTAATGCATGGTTAATGTATCAAGATTGCATTTTCTATCTCGGTGACTCACTGTTTAATGAAATAACTGGTGGCTGATAAGATGGTGGTAGACATCTCTAGTGTCCACATTCTTTTCATGTTCTTTGCAATTTTTTAATTCAAGTACACTTGAAAACCGTTTTTCTCACCCCCAGATTTCAAAGCAAAAGTGTCTTTTATGTGCGAAGTCTGGCCAATGATATATTGTAGATTATCCATTGTTGGGTTGAAGGCCACATGTTCCTCTGGGTCAGGAGTATAGAAAACCAGACCTTGAGGGCTGCAGACATTCCAGGGTTTATGGAATCCCAGCGCGGCCGGCTCAATCAGTCTATGTAATTGGTTAAATCGCTTGTTCAAGTAATATCTTATTCTGTTTGGGGCTCTCAAGTCCTGTAACGCTGTGTATTAACTTGGTTAATTGATGCCAGGAGGTCACTTGTACCTTGCAGTAAATAAATCCAAGCACTGTTTTGATGCAAAGAAAAGGCACATCTTATTTATTTTTACTTTTTAATGGATTGTCGGCAGTATTTTGGAGTCTATCGTCGGCTCCTAATATATAAAATCATTTTAAGATTACTGCATCGCCAGTCTATCAGAGGTACTGCAATGTAATTGCCTCTGGCACTGAAAACCTTATATACCCGGTCTTATTTAATGTTTAATTTACATGTTACTTTGATGTCATATCTACCTTCCCAAAATGCATAGCTGGGGCACAAGTAGGAAATGAAATCTTCCTCTAATCTGGAGAGTTGCAATTTCGTTCACCAGAATAAAGTATGCTTATATAATGGGCCACACATTTATGCAAAAATGGCCGAGCTGACCCTGCGTAATGTATAGTTGAATCAGTGATGTAAAGTTTGAGTGGGTCGTTCAAAAAGTTAGGATATTGAGATGAAACTCCAACTCTCCCTCTTTAGTGAGTAAACTCCTACATTGTTTTAGCTGAAGGCACTTGAGCCAAAACGTACCGCTAGACATCGCTTGCGACGTCATGGATCGTCTGATATTCTTATGGTGGCTTAGGACACATACAATCTAAAACATGAGATTGCGGCAGCTTCGCCGCACGGAAGAGAAATGTAATGGAGGTAATATGTAATAGGACATTTTTCTTAGTGTTTCAGTTCATTTCTTCTGAAATCTACTTTTAGGGGTGTGTAACCCTGTGTTTCTACCGTTCACATCTAAAAATAACAAGGGCATTTAAATAGCTTTTTTTATGTTAATTCACATGTATGATTCAGTAGTGGCGAGTATCTAGGGATTGACTGATCCTGTTCAGTATCGGAAATGCTGCTCTCTCCTGCCTGTATGATGATATCCTTGCCTTGTGTATGTTACATGCTTAGTGTTCAAAATAAATGCCACATTGTAATTCATTGCATTCCGTTTTAATTCATGTACTTTTTGGTATGCGTCATTTAACATTTGCTAAATGTCTATTTTTGTGGGATATTAACGATAGATTATGACGTAACTATTCAAGACCATCTGGTTGAGTTCCTTTACTTTGATGGCGTTGTGTACAAAAACGAGTTGTCTAACCTGCTCCAAGGTATCGCTCCTACATGTTTGTCCCATGCTTACACCACAATAAAATCACTAGATTGCATATGCTGGCTGACTTCAGGTGACCTGCTACCTTACTTTGATGGGCAGCACCACCCTTGGACCTAACCAGCATATTTGGATCCACAATCGGTTGGTGTTTTTTCTACTTTTTTTATATCTTGTTCTGGAATCTTGGCACCCTTTGGTTTTCTTAAGTAAGCAGCGTCTCAAAATACCTATTGAAATTTGAAACGGAATGATACTTTGGTATATTCAATGGCAAACCTTTGAATTCCTCATGACTTGTATGAAATCTTAATGTCTAACTGAAACGTTACACGCATGTGGTTTCATTTCATTATAATGGAGTTCATGTGAATTTAAAAATGATGATGGTGTATGATGTCACACTGGATGAGAAGGTTAGTGAAGCAGGTTTCAGTTTTTTCATTTCATGGGTTATTCAAGCCAACGATATTTGCTTTAGGGGGGGATCCCTTGCTTTTAGTTTTGGTCGGAAACGTTCACCAGTGGATACTGCTTGCCGTTTTTGTAAATGCATCTCTTTGACAATATGTATGTATAACAATTTATGATCATGTAGTGCATTTTAACCCCTTACATGTACGGCATCTAAATATTATGAGAAGAAAAGCTCTGAGAAATTTACATTTGTGTGCACGTAATGAGGAGTGAATTGTAAAACTGGTGGCTCCATCATGGCTTCTATAGGGTTATTAGCTACAAGCTAGTAAAATGCTAACCAGGTGGCAAGTTTATTAATGAACCGGGAAATGCCCGTGAATAAAAGACGCAGGTAATTAAGAGATGGCCCACAAGAAACATTACCATCTGGTATGTTCTTTTCAGAAACAAGCCAAGGACAAATTCTATTCAGCCCATATAAGCAAAGCCTTATTTTATACAATGCAGATGATTAGCACGAAAGGAGGGGCAATTTACTGGGCAAAAGGAATAATTTACATTGATGTACAGATCATGAGGTTAATAGGACCTAGAATTCAGTTGAGCACAAACTGCAAAATTAACCAATGAAAAATGCTGAAAAAATACATTTAATCATAACCATTAAAAGCCACGTATTAAACGTATCAATTAAAAATTAATTGTTAATGTGGGTTTTTTTATTTGAGATCACTGGATGAATGTTTCTGGACAAATGCTCTGTTGAAGCCAGTGTCCTCCTTGTTGACGGTAAAGGTGGGTGATGATATTTTTGCCACAATCTTCCATTAATTAAAATAGCTTTTCCGTAGAGGTGCACAGGAACATCTGATCCTCCTTTCTAGCCTTCTGGCTTGGGAAGGCAGGAACAGTGGATCTCCTGAACCTTCAAGGCCAGTGGTGAACCTCATTTTGAGGAGGGAGGACAAGAAAGACCGGACCAGGTAATGTGGTTTTGGTTTTACCGTTCTTTACCTGTTATGGACCATGCACCTCAATCTTTAATATATATTCCTGTTATAGACAGGTTACCATAGGACTTTTGTCTAATGAACATATGAAATACATTTGTATACAGGAATATGTAATATATATATGCCAAGATCATATATTACACAAATTGTAGCTGTATGATACAATGTAAATACATTACACACAACGGAATATCAAGTTTTTGGTTGCAATTTTAAAACAGAAATACATTTTCTTTAACACTTGAGTAAGTCGGCTATTTCAATTACATTGTGTGCGTTTTTACATGGTTCAGGTTATAATTCTCAGTTAAAATATAACTTAAAGATGAACTAAACATCTGTCTGCTTTTACTGAGATTTCAGTCAATATGGTTGATTAGATTAAATGTATAAATTTGTTTCAATGAAACAGAACATTGTCCGTAAGATGACCTTTTAACTGTTTTAATGCTACATTATTTTTAACAAGCACAACTATTATTCCAGCTTTACGGCAGCATATATAAGGAGAAATAATGCAATTCATTCAAAAACAAGATAGTTCTTAAAATATCACCAGTTAATGTAACAAGTGAAAAAATCGAAAATGATGCTGCACTTTTCCAAGTATTAAGGTTGTTACGCGTTGACTCCAAAGGAGATTTTATTTCTAGAAGGTTGTAAGCGGAAAATGTTGGAAGAACAGATTTTTCTTGCCAGTCAGACATCTCTTAAACATATTGAATTTGTTAATGTTGTTTTTGCTCAAACTAACTTAAAGCTTTTCCTACTTTAATACAAGATTCCGTTGGACCATAGAAAAGGTAAAGTAAACACAGCTCCTTTTAATAGCGGTGGAAAGCATTTAGACCGGCTTGGTGGTACGGTCCAGAAGAAAAAGGGCAGCCAAAGTAAAATTGTTACATTTACTAAAGATTGTTACATTAATCATAAATCGGTATTGCAAGACCGAAAAATAACTCCATTATGAAAGTATATAAAGAGGATTGAAATGGGCTTTAAACCCAGGGCTAAACGAACGGCCTACTAAAATGAACATAAAATGCCGTACCATTTTTGCATTGTCCATTCCGCCTCTGCACTAATACGCTTATTATTGAAGGTTTTTGTGACCGATGGGCCAAGATGCTTCGTAGATATCTTTTTTGCATGCCCAGACTTCCTTGTGTATTACAAAAATCAGTATTGGGTTATTCGTTAGAATCTAGCTGGTCAGATATTCTTCGGTTCAACGGCTGTATCTGTCAGCCATGTTTTTTATTTGTATTTAAAGTTCCTAACATTTTTAATCAGATCCATTCCTAATATTGTCCCCTGCTTGACGAGGCTTTAATGTAATCAAGTTATTTTTATTACCTAGTTAAACGGAAATTGGCAATTTGGTTTTTTAATGTTAGTCCATATCAGATGACCCAGACAACGTAATAATTGGTAATCCTATTGGGGGCTCCGTTGGAGATGCACTGTATGGACATAAGTATTGGGACATGTGACCATTACAGCAAGAGGGACTTTTGTGACTTCAAATTCTAAATACATCAACATTGTGTATTTGGTCCCTCCTTTTTCCAGCTTCCACTTTCCTGGTAAGGCTTTACACCTGATTTTGGAGTGTTTTTGTGGTATTTTTTGCCCTTTCATCCAGTAGCGCATTTGTAAGGCCAGACATTGAGGGATCTGAAGGCCAGGCGGCCAATCTTCATTAGTTTATCCCAAAGATGTTCAATGAGGTTCTGCTTTTGATGATGTGTTAAGCAGTTTCTATGTCCTTGAGATGTTTGTGTATATATATATATTTTTAAATATACTTTTGAATATATTTTTCATACATGTGTTTTTTAATACAGGATCAAATATCCAAATAAAGACACTTATTAACTATGCATTTTTTGACTTTGTCTTCATGGAGTGCCGATGTTTCTATCTCTGTCCTGTTCAATGAGGTTTTGGTCAGGGCTCTTTGCGGCCGTCCAAGTTCTAACACACCAAACTCATCCAACCATGTCTTTATGGAGCTTGCCTTGTGCACCTCTATATGGACAAAAGTATTGGGACACAGCTCTGAATTATTGAAATCTGGGTTTGTCCCCTTCAGCATACCAAGACATTTTTGACAATGCTATGCTTCCAATTTTGAGAGAACAATTGAAGCCCCATTGTGCCCCATTTTTACATAAACAAGCACTTTGAGACTCTCCTTACCTTTTGTTTCTGTCCAAATTAAGTGAAGCATTAGTCATGTCCTGTTTACCCGTTGTACAGGGCCATGGAGTATGGTGGCACTATAGAAAAAAAAGACGCCTACCAGCACTGTAATTGCCTGTAGGGGGCAGCAAACTCATATATAACACAATTGCAAGAATAAGAAATAGTCTGAGCTGGAAACACAATCTTCATTGGCATCCAGAGTGCTTTTGTTTTACATATTTTTCATGACGGATTGAATGTTTTTTTTGGCTTTATATGTATCAATTCAACGCTTTAAAAAAAAAAATGTGATATGTTTTTATTGATTGCATTGAATGCGATTGTGTTTTGGGATTAATGGGCTATAGATGCGAAGTGAGGGGGGGGGGGGGGTGAGGTTAGCCCATGTGGTCAAATCCAACAGCCTTAGCTCAAGTTGCTGAAAAGGTGAAAGCTGGTTCTGAAAGGTCCACAGTCCAGTCAGTGGGTGCCCATGCTGACCCCTGTCCAGTGCTGAAAGCACCTACAATGGGTACGTGAGCATAAGAACAGGACCACAGGACAAGGAAGAGGGTGACCTGGTCTGAGTCGCGGTTTTTCACATCACATGGATGGCAGAGTCGCTTACCTGGAGAACACATGGCACTAGGATGCACTACAAGAAGAAGGCTAGCTGGCAGAGGCAGTGTGATGCTTTGGCAATGTTCTGCCGAGAATCCTTGGGTCCTGCCATTCATCTAGAGGTTAATTTGACACATACCACCTACCAAAGCATGGACATGGTATCCCATGGTGGCGTTGGCCTCTTTCAGCAGCCTAATGCGCCCTGCCACGAACCAAAACTGGTTAAAGAATGGTTTGAGGAACACAACAAGTTCAAGATGTTTACTTGGCCTCAATTTCCCAGATCTCAATCAGATCTAGCATTTGTGGGATGTGCTGGACAAATGAGTTGGATCCATGGAGGCCGCACCTTGTAACTTACGGGACTTAAAGGGCTTGCTGCTAACATATTTTTGCCCGATACCACAGCACACTTTCAGAGAGGTCTAGTGGAGTCCATGCTTCAGTGAGTCATGGCTGTTTTGGTGGCAAAAGTGGGACCAACACAATATTAAGCAGGTGGTCATAATGTTTAGGCCAATTGGTGTATATGCCTATACCTGAGCCTCCTCATTGTTTTGGATCGTTCAAGGTCCCTGTCCACCTATCCTGGGGTTCAACCCTTTGCTATGTGTGTCAGGGTGAAGAACTCCTTCTGCGAGCGCTCCTGTGTCATGGCAGTCGTAAAGAATACCCAAACACAAACAAATCCAGGCGGACATGATCACACGCAAACCCATGCATGCACACACATACCCAGACATACACATACCCATGACACACATGCAAACCCATGGCACACACGCAATTAACTTATTCTGCCTTCTGCTTACACAACGTTACATGGACCTGCTCAACTCTTTAAAACTAGGAGCATAAAGAGATGTCCATGACTCAAGACTTGATTACTACTTGTGAAGCATCTTGTCTGCTTTCTTGAGGGGCTGAGCAACAATTGCCCAGTTTCCCCACCCAGATCTGCCCATAGGACCTATGTAAGGGCCGACGCTACATGCCTGACAAAGTGCAGTAAGCACTCCCATTGACTGCAATAGGAGTGCTTTCCTTTTATGGGTTGCTCCAAAAGTGGCAGGAAAAACTTGAGCGTAGAGGGGGGC
This sequence comes from Spea multiplicata, assembly GCA_009364415.1. Lineage (NCBI taxonomy): Eukaryota > Metazoa > Chordata > Amphibia > Anura > Pelobatidae > Spea > Spea multiplicata. Next base: position 29,402,738 of record VKOC01000008.1, read on the forward strand.
AGTGCACTTCAGCTTTGTAGCTGCAGCTACTCCTAAAGTAGGTGACTTTTTTTTTTCCCATCAAACGGTATAGTATGCTTATTAAAGTACTTGCATAGTACTGACATATACATAGCTTGCCACTGTATAAAGACACTGGAGTGTTTCTTTAATTACCGATAGATTGAAATTTAATTTTACTATTTATACTGCAGTTATGTTTACTTCAGAAAATACAGACTCAATTTATCAGGAGCAACTGTATAACATATGAGCTTAACAGTGATTCAGTGCTGCATAGAGATAACATAATGAAAACATACAGATGAGCCCTCGCTGCTAATCCATAAAATAAGTGGACCCGAGACCTCGGAGGGGCTCCCTGCTTATTTGCAGCGCTATGTGCACTGCCTGCAAAATCCCATCATGAAGAAGGGAATTGAAGATGCATCTTCTCTGTGAAGCAGACTTATACATAGGCTGAGCAGCAGATCCGAGCGTGGCAATTAACCTGGGGAGATGAAAGTCTGAGCTTCCAAATCCAGGCAATTTACTGCAGGGGAGCTGAACGAATTTACTCTTCCCCTACTCATGCATTTATTTCATCTTTCTCTGTGGCTAAATCTTGTAGAATTATACCCCCTCTTCCTACGATTTACTCATCATAGCTATGTGTTTTTATCCTGTTTTTTGAAGCCTCATGCTTAACCCTTTCTTCTTACAGTAACTCAAGGACTATTTGCTAAGACTAAGCACTAAACATAGTTTAACCCTTTTTGGTACTCGAGAGGTAGTGTTGAAGCTTTCCCTTTTAAGTCCAACCCAATGCTTCTAAGACCATGTATTCTACATTCCCATGATGCTTAGCCCGCCATATTCAATCCCCTCTTCATTTAAGATATTTGCAGAGTATCATGGGCGATGGAATTCCACAGAAGCCAAACACCTGCCTATATTGGCTGCTCATATGGTATGCAAAAGTACTAATCCAGAATCTGAAAAGGCTGCTATATCTTTAAGCGACATACCATTGAGTGCTGTAAGGGGCAAACTGTATTGCTTCTTGACGTTTTGGCTAAGATCAAGTGCGTGCATGTGCCATCTTTGCCCTCCAAACAGTGTGCATGTGTCACATATGCCCCCAAACAGCTTACCAATGCCCCAACTTGCTTATCACCTTACAAACCAAATAAATCTCCCTGTTGATTGGACCACTTTGTTTAGACAATCTCCAGTGTGCTTGAATTAGTGGATCTAAATAGTTTATTTGGTTTTTGGACATTAACTGTTGTCTCAACGAAAACTTCCTCTATCCTGCTGTTTCCTTGTTTGTCTCGTATATGATCCTGATTTTTTTTTAATTCCTCCTACTCAGGTGAGTGAAAATGTAGAAAAATTATGTTCGTCACCCCGTTCTCTAAAGATTGTAAGCTTGTGAGCCGGGCTCTCTCCACACAATGTATCGGTTTGTCTTACCCCTTGAATATATGTATTGTAAGAAGCGCTGCGTAAATTGGTGGCTCTACATGAATGAAAGATGAAAATAGTATAATTTTATGTATTTTTTTAACAAATTTAATCTTGTGTACACAGTTTATTAATTCAAACTTTCGGCATTCTATATGTAGAAATACATGTTGACTTGAATATGTACCTAGTAACTTCAATAACTGGTGTCAAATGCACTTTGGTATAGTGGATTCTCCATTAATTTACATAAAGCAAACAAAGACTCATCTACCGATGTGCTCGATCTAGTTAGATTGTATTATAAGAATATAATTTCATGTAGTTAAATGTTCCAGATAACAGATCAGAAACTCCTTCAAACACACATGGTATAGGAAATCCATTATGGTTGGATAACCTTCGTCTACTTGTTGGAACCTTTACACAAGCATTGTCAGAACATTCATTCAAGGAAAACATTTGGGACAATGAAGTGATGTACACGGAGCTCCGTTACCATATCCATCTAGACAAAAGTAAGTTCTTGTGCCTAATGTGTGAGAAATTCAAAACTAATAGTGTCAGTAGTGGGGTCTCTAAATGAATGTCCCCATTTCTGACATTTCTTTGTTTTTCTGTGATATGCTCCCTGGTTACATTCGCTTCAGATTTTTCCCCATATCTTTAATTTAATTCTTGTATTTAGGTTGGATGCCAGTCTATAACCTACCATGAACATAAATTTAGTATCGGGCCAGGGATGGATACAAGTCCAAGCGCAGAGCTTATTTAGTGACAACCAATGTAGAGCCCTGTTTTCCAGATTCAGTTTGTATAATTGATTAGGAGACAACTAAGAACGGAGGACTAAAAAGTTCCAAAATGAAGTTCCAAATGCCTACTTCGTTATACCATCGAATAGTGAGACAATTGCTAATTTTCTTCTGGATCTATTTATGGAGGACAATGGAGTTTTGGTCCCCTGTTGCTCAATAATGCCTCTGGTCTGTTTTTTATTAATATGGATCCTTAAAACATCATTTGCAGGCTGACTGTTAGATGAGCTTAGGTTCTTTTGGGGAGACATAGAGAAATAGTTAACTACAAAGCAAGCGTAATATAAAAATGAATGTCGGATATAAGGATTTATTGTGGTCTGTAATCAAATTTTTTGTACAATAGTCAGTCATAAGGACGGTGTTATCTACTTTTTTCTCTCTAAAGATGGTTTAAAAAAAAAAACACTATTTGCTCCAACCTTATGCATTTTCTTACAATTCTTTCCTAACATAAGTCTGGTGTCACTGATATTAGCATATTTGTCATGTCTTAATTATTAATTCAGTAGACAATCTTGTCTCTCGTCCCTTTCTACATTGTTAGATCTAATGCCATCTTTACTCTACCTTCCACCATATACAATCTTTCATTCCAGTCTTTCAATTATCTTGCCCCAAATTGTATTATGCTATAGTTTACTTAATGGCACAAAGCCCAACTTACCTTATACAAGGTTGTCTCTTATGTGAACCTCTTCTCTGGAGCACCTACTTTTCATGAAAAATACCCTTTACTGAACAAAGAGGCTTAAGTACTACCAAGAAACTATTTGGGACAAAGTTCTAAATATGGAACAGTTGACACGTAGATTTAATGGTTTCATGGCCATTGCTTCAATATTTTGAGCTTTGTCTCGTAACACCTTAACATAAATATATTCCAGTATTCCATTTTTTATGAAAGCCAACATTTTATATTGGGGGCGAATGTCAACAATGTCACCTCTTAAGGTGTTGCCTGCTCTTGATAAAGTGTAAACTGCTAAATACTCGTTAGGCATACTCTACATATGATATACGTAATTCAGCCCAAAATATTATGTATCACTCAACTAGGCAATATCTGTTCCATTCCATTTTATAAATCGATCACAAAGGCTTCTGTTTATAATGGCGTGGGACATTTCATAAGAGATGATTAGCCAATAGTAAATGGGTTGTTGTTAATCTTAAATATATTGTGACATTTAATTATAATGCACAAGCCATTTCTGACCATGCTTGCTTCTAGCAACTAGAAAATGGCTCTTTAGTAGTTGGGTTTACGGCTTATCCTTCCTACAACCCTCCCTTACTCCCCCGCTGGCTGACTTTAACAATAGAAGATACTTGTAGGAAGAAGACACGGGCAATCGGACAGTAAACTCTTAAAAGCGACATGAAATGATCCCTAATGAAGCAATTATCAAAAGGTTTTGGCTGGCTATGGGAAAGGAACAGCACAGGACTCATTAACCAGAGGCTTAATTTAGGGATGAAATAATAGATCTCTTTTGTATGAGGAGCTGTGTGCACAGGTGCAAGCACTCTGCCACTGCACTGCTGCAGCTGCATACGCACTAGTGGGTTGCGGACTTAACCTCTTCACTCCTAGTTATATTTGCATCATACTATATATATCGCCCCCACTCTGTCGTTGACAATTTCAGTATACAGTTCTATCTAGGAATAAGAATTGGATTTAAAATAGGCAGGGGTCAGATGTAGAAAGAAAAAAAGTAAATATGAAAAAAATCCAAAATGTTTCTTTTCATCATCAGAGTAGACATCTTCAATCAGATTGAGTTTTCCTTGTATAATTAAAAAAAATCACCTGGGTTTCGTATACAGGCTGAGGCACTGAGCTCTGTAGTTCACAGCTCATTAATCTCAATTGCATTGTGTTCTGAAGACAGACATTTTGGGAAAAAATCTGTATATGGTGGCAGTCCCCAGTCGGTGCCTAACATGTCTTTTTACAAAAATCCCACCAAAATTACAGTAAACAAATAACCAAGAGATGTCTCCTAAAGCTATATGTCCTCCTCCTAAATGTATGAGGGTATTCTGCAGAGTTCTTCCATGCGTTTACACCTTTCCATGTTTGGGGGGGGGGCTTCACTCATTGTTTTCCATTGACAGGTAGCTGAAGCTCCAGAACTGCAGCTTTTAACTGAAGTGCATTTTCAAACTTTGACGACATATGATCCCTTTTTATAAATTTTTGCTGTAAGGTAATGTGGAGCAGGGTCAAACAATCAAGGATTTTCTGAGAATCTGGGCCAAGGGTTAAGAACTTTTCTGCTACTTAGCTGTAATTGGCTGAGCTGGCCCTGTCAAATGTATAATTTAACGTGTAGAGAGAATTAAAAGATTTTACTTTACATTATAGAAGGCCAACCAAGCTCCTTCTGCAGCAGAATAGATTGAGCCTCCATGATATGTAATGAAGTAAAGGTGTAAAAAACACAACTCATGTTAACTTGAGTGAATAAACTTCATTGCTATTTATATTTTCCAAGGATCAGGCTTTCGTTTTTATCTTCGTGTAAGTATAATCAACATATAGGATGTTTTAAGTTAATCAAGACAAGGCAGAGTTTGCTTTATGATGGGCACCAGGCTTATGGGCTCCAACCCCATGCTGTAGATACAAAAAGGCCTTTGTAGATGAAATACAGGTGGTTTAATTATTGGAATATTACATATTAATGATGGGCACACCAAAAAAGTGTGGCCCCAGGGAAAAATGCTTTTTACCAAGATTACACAATATGTAGCTGTATTGTTTGTCAATAGGAAATGCGCACTAGTAGTTAATATTGATCGGACATCTTTTATTGCATGAATGTATAACTTTTTGATTTATATCCTTCACATCAGCTTTATACCTAGCTAATCCAGTTCCCTTTTCTGAATAAATTACCTTGTATAATTTAGAATCTTTAGTTGCAATGCCAACTGCAAGATAATTAATAAACCAATTAAAAAGAAGTGGGCCAAGAGAGGACACTTGGGCACTCCAAAACTTAAGAGGAACCAAAGAAAAAGCATCATTAAGAATAGTATTCCTTCTATCACATTCTCCACCACTACAAGTGTTGTGATCAGGGATTATGCCACATAATTAATATTGAAGCTTCCTGGCACGATACCAGAGCCTTTCATTCATTTAAAGTGCTTCTATGTTTTGTTTTATTCTAGGTATAGACTTACACCGATATTATTGCCCCCAACCAGAGCCTAGGATAGGCAAGGACTCGAAGTAGCAGTATTAGTTCTTAATAGGGTTCAAGATGGGAATGGAGCCTGGAAAGGAGATATGACGTTACGGCCATGCTAATATCCTGCCCCAATCAACAGGTAAGGACCTTTATTCTCATTCAGACCACTCCCGGCAGCTCTCCTAGCTGCTAGTGTGAAACTAAAATATAACAAGCTACGGTGACCTCACAATGGCCAGGTTGTAAAGCAAATTGCATCAGTAGAGTAAACATTTGGAGAAGATCTCACATCCCTGGAGAACCAGCAGCCGCTCCTCAGCATCGCAAGGTAATAATTTGTATCATCCCAAACAATATGTTACTACCACTAGTTGTTACTAAGACCATCACTGGTTATCATAGCCACAGGCGTTGGGTTTGTTTTGTGCAAGGATGTTGGGTGATATTTGCCTAGATGAATACATTTTTCCATATGTTATTTCCTCTTGGTTTTTGGGACCTGGACCAGTTGTCTTCCTCATGGACCTTCTCTGATTGAACTGACTACTGACCACCTGACTTCAAGTTTGCCTTATCTCTTGAGTTTGTAGTTGCTTAGTGGTTGTTAAGCTATCGAAAGCTAGAGCTCCAAACGTCTATCACCGGTTAAGTACATCTCCAGGAATGAAGCTCCCTTTTCTATACAGATTGCCACTAATTCCTGCCCCCATGATCACAGCTTCTGGGTCCGTGTCTCTCTTTTGATCAAGATGACCGGGTTGCAGGTGGACCATAGAAACCACATTTCAAAAGCCTCCAGGTGTGTGAATGCAACTCCGTAGACTGGGGCAGCCATATTTTCTACTGGATTACATGCGACGCATGTCGAGGTAGACAGGATTGAAAGTTATGCTGTATACATAAAGTATATAATGTATTACCTTAAAATCTGATTTCTGTCCCTAATTTCTGGAATCTTGACTGTGCATATACATTTAGATTAAAAGATAAGTTAACTGATTGCAAACTTGTATAATTGATGTTTTACAAGTAATGTCAACAAAAAACCTAAGTGTTACTGGATGACGGCTTACTACACATCATTGGAGGATGTCTCTGGGGAATTTTGCGAAATACTGCCGATATGAAAACGCAGCTGCAAAATGACATTTTTAATGGTAATTATTAAGCTTTGTTTAATTTCTGAAGCATAATTTGTCTGTAAATACGCACAATGACCCCACAAATCGGTAATCCATTTGGACAAACTTTAGCATCCGCAGAACACAACTGTCCTCTGCTCACTATTTATTTCATTAAATTTAATTGTGTTGGTATCAGCAAGGTTATTAAAGGCATTTTTGTTTCTGCTTCAATTAATGTAATTGATGTTGGGGAAGGGCTGTGTCCTTGCTCTTGTACAATACAATTAACTCTCATTAGCTCTCGTTACTACTCTGGCGGGCTGATTGCACTTGCATTCAGAAAGTTAATGATATCAAGAAGTATAATGTAATCATGTGAAAGCAGAAGGATATTGCTTGTTCCTATAAACTATTATTTTTGTCCTGATGCTGTAAAGTAGGCTATACGGGTTATTGTGGGTATCCCATTCACCCCACCTATCCTCGGTGATCTCAGAAACCCAAAAACATAGAATCTGGTTCGGCCCGTCTAGTTTGCCTGTTTTTCCTGATGTAAAGACTTAACCCTTAATCAGTAGTTGTGTTTAAATTGCCTCGCTGTATTGGCCTCCATCTACCACCTCTGATGGGAGGGTATTTAATTTATTGTCCAGTAAATAGCCCATTGGTTTAAGATTTTTAGTATACCTCAACCTTATGGGTGCTGTAAAGGTCTCAAGGACTTATACCATCCCTGCTCTTTGGTTTTAGCATATATATATGGGTTGTCAGCTCTGCTGTCAAGAGGACACTGCGGTGTTCTGGGGTGCGCCTTAAAGCTTTTGGGCCACTGCTTGAAACTTTTCTGGGGGGTTTAGTAGCCGTTCCACATATAGCCAGCAGGCTTTGTAGGGTTACAACAGTTTTAGATAGCATTTATGTCATTTATGTCATCTTTGAAAGCAGACCATTTGTTAACGGCGTATATAGTTTAAAAAAAATATGATTTTGAGAAATAAATAGAACATACAATGCGTTATTCACCCTGTTTGCACTGTTAAATTGCAGGTACCACAAAAAAGGGTAAATTCTGAAGAGCAAATCAGTATTTTAAGGGATGGTGCCAATTTTAAAATGCACTCGCGAAGAGGGAAAAGCAGCAGGCAGTGCGGTGGGAGATGTAGTAGCGCTCCATGAAAAAAGCACAAGCCAAGCTGCCTGTAATGAAATGAAAACTATGCAAAAGCCATTAACGCCTCTATGGGAAATATCTGTTCAATTCGTGTCAACGCCCACACCTCGCCGTACGCCCTGATATTATGCATCGCCTCCCTCGCTGTTATTACCGGCAATCAGCCGTTTCGGCTCACGCCTCCTAGATAAATCTCACCGTCGGGCTTTTAAAGCAGTTTAGTCATCTGAATGGGTGTGTATGTATAAATATATATTTGTACATCCTGAAAATCCTACCAATGAATATACTGTGGGAGCAGCGACCTTAATGTCCTGTTCTCAAGATCTACAGGATTATTCCTCCCCACTAAGTTATCTGTCTCCTATTAAGCTGCTGCTTTTCAGAGGGTCAGATGAGGAGACGGGTAATAACTTGATAGGAGATTAGATGTTGCTGCCTGTGTTACCTTCTACCACAGATCTCAGCTTCTCTTAGAATGAATATCTCTAAGACACAAAACAGGGACACAGTGTCACCTTAGTATAACTAAGAGGTCGTCCTGGGAATGAGGTTTCTCACTAGAGCCAGACCTGGGATGATGAGGTGGCCCTGGCATTTTTAAGACCGTCAGTGTTGGGTATGAGATAATGCTCCTCTTAAATCTAAGGGTAAGTTACTAGTTTTTTAAAAAACGTATTTTAAATAAATACCGTTATTGAACATGTTCTGTTTCTGGAAAATACTTCCAGCTGATTCAATTATGCATCAGTATTGGTTTATTTAGAATGACAAATCAATGTTTCTACAAGGACTGACAATAGAACCATTCGGTCAACGCATTTGGCAATTCAAGATCCGGGCCAATGTATCGGTTTGTCGATTGTATCGGTCTCTCGATTCTAGCTTTTTTCGTACCCCTTGAAAGAAGCGCTGCCTGACTTGTTAGCACTATGTGAGGTCAGCTCATTTACATCAACCATATGTCTTGACATGGCTTACCTTTTTTTTAAGACTGGGAACCTAAGAGCCAAATGGCTCACAACCACATAGAAAGCATTTAGCCAAGAAGCCGGGGATTTACAGTGCTATAGTTCCCATCACTATACCCAGCAGAACATCTGCAATCTCACATTGTAGCGATGGACAAACCACAATTTTCAGCGCAGAGTTAATGCAGAAACATGATGTCAGCCATAGTGGGGAGAGCAGTCTCTGATTAGCTTTGAATTCTCTATCCCTCATTACTCTGTAATATAATTCTGTCACCCTTTGGGTTTAAGTGGATCTATATGAGGTCCATCACATGGGAGACCCTAACAAACATTTCTTTGAGATTCTTGCACACATAGTCGGCAAAATGTGCTGAATTAGCATTGTACCTGTATCCTTGCTGAGAACATGACAGCATTAAGAAGCCCAGCAGCAAGGAACTCGAGGGAAGGCGGGCAGGTCACATTGTCCACTTTTTGACCTCTGTGCATTAATGACCTTTGTCTCTTGTAAGCGTACGTCTCTGAATAGGTCAGAGCTTGTACTCTATTAACAAGGACGATTCTCAGCTTAGCTGGAGACCACCCACAGCTTCTTGATACCTTCTAGTCGCCAGCATCACTGGTGGCCCATTCACGTCATTGATCTCTCTGAGACTTTGGGCTCTCTTTTATTGCCGCTGACAGGACTTTGCTACTTTTTATTGTATTCTATTTCGGAAATACGAAATGCAAAAAATGAATAGGAGACCATGCATTGTCAAAAATGCTGATTTTCATTTAATATTTGTAAAAGTTGGGTAATTGTAGAGTCGAAATAAATAAGTGGCTTCATATTTAGACATTCCAAAATGTAACTCTGACGAGAAGTACTTGCAGGATGTTGAGATAATTAATCTTGATTACCCTTCGTAACATTAAGAGACATTTTCATTAAAATGCAATAATAATAATCAGGTTGTTATTATATGAAAAGCCTAAATGAAATCAGTTTTCCCATTAATGGTGAAGGCAAGTTCAAGCTAGACTTTTTATTTTGATAATTGGTCCTTGGCCTATATTAGATCTTGCATTTACACGAGGGCTGACAATGCTAAGCCTCTGACAAGCCCAGCCAAATACCCTGGTAATGTAGCAGTCCTAAACGCGTTTGTCGTACAGTGGGTTCTGTCTAACCATGCTTAGTTCGTTTCCAGAAGGCTAGGCATTCTACAGAAGGAGAAAAGAGGATCTAGTGACGGTGGAATTACTGCTGAACAGCTTTTACGCTGGGTGCTCCCTTTGTGTTTAAATATGGCGGACTAAAACCAAACGCAAACCTGCTGCCAGTGTTTCAAAACAACCAAGTCACAATTTCCCCATTAATATCTTGTGGGCCTTGTCGCAGGACTCTACTTTTCTTAAATGTGAAGGTTTTTCACAAGTGGGGTTTTTGAAAGGGGAACATTGACCCCACAACCTATGGTGACTACGGTGGCACCATAAACGTACCAACAGGGCAATGACATGGCGTAAGAGGCTTCCCTGCAACTTGAATAACATGGTTGCTTACACTACTGATGTAATCTCGTATAAGGGTGCTCCATACTGTTCAGCTACTAGAAGGTGTCAATTGTTAGAGGTCTTTGCTCAAAGAGGTACAGGTCTCTTTTGATCAACTAACCAATTGAAGGGAACCCCTATACAAGGTACATTGGGAGAGGTAATAGCAGTGATGATCGGATCAGGGGCTTTATAATTAAGTTTGAGGATGGCTGATTTATCTTCAGCACTTGAGCGTTAGTGCTGTTCTGTTTCGCATATCCTACATTTTACAACCTATGTGATTGTGTATAGAGTAAAATAGACAATATGATATATTACTGGTGCATTTAGCTCTAGTAATGAGACAATTTTGATAGACCCCCCCCACCTCTGCAAGTTTGTACATGGGTATCCAACTCTAAACAGTTGTCAAGAGTATGTCCAATGTCACCGTGATGTTGGATCTATTACAGGCTGATCGTTAAACATTTGGGACTAAAGTTGAAATATAAATTAGTAGTTTGGTTATGGAATGTTCTTCCAAATCTTGATGGATGGGTGTCCGAGGTTGATTGAGGTATTCAAGGGTGTTTTGAGTTGTAACATTAAACCAGTAAGGTTGGAAAGACAGATGGATTTCACGTGGTTTAGGAGAAAATCATATCCTTTTTTTAATATAGAGTTAAAAATCTAAAGTTTTCCTGTGTCAATTTCCTTGGAAATGTTTAGTTTTTTTGTGTTATGTCATGTCAGTAGAATGAGCAGTAGAAACAGCGTTCAAGCTTGGAAGTTACGAGCAGGAAGGTCAATGTATGATAGCAAGTATTTGGATGAATGAGAACTACTAAAAGAAAAAGGCTGGTTTCTGTGGCAACGGGAACTCGTCAGACAGATCTGTGGAAAATGGTAGGGGGGCTTTGAGCCACGTGCCGTGAACTTTGTTCCGTTAGCCTGGTGTGTTTGGATCTGTAGGCTAATTATAAGTATGTTTTTTATTCCAGTACAGTAATTGCAAAGGTTTGCTCTGAACATAGCTCATTTTAATTAGTTTGTACCTAAACATTATCAGTCTGACACAGATGTTACCTTTGCCCTTCAGAGTTCAGACTTGGTGGTTTTGTTGTAACAATGCCTTTTTTTTGTGTATGGCAGATGTTGATGGCAGTTGTAATGTTTGTGTTTTTCTTGATGTCCCTTATGACAATACTGACAAATCAAGTGGTATCAATATGACTTGGGGGGGGGGCACATGACCATAGGATCAAAGGATCTCTCTCGTTAACAAAAAAAAACCTTGTACTAAATGGCTTGATCCAAAAACGTAGAGGTTTTGATAAAGCGTGTAATAGGTTGTGAATGTAAACCATTTAATTTGGTACTCTTTGAAGCAACGAGAGCGTCCCTGGCACTTTAAGGCCAACTACTGCGTGATGTAAGTGCGGTCGCCAGTTGCATATGTACAGATGCGCGCTGTGATTTTATGCTTACGTTGCGCATGGAATGGCTTGCATGGATGAATTTTGACCCATGCTTTCCAATAGTGAGGAAACATCTTGTTGAACTAGCTATAAAAACTTCAACTTAAGTGAACAGTCTAGTTTTTTTTTTTAAAATAGATATTGGAGTCAATTTTCCATGGATTGGCATGTAGTGAAATGTTGTACAAAATGCACTCCAATATGACTAACATGAAAATAGGGCTAGGGTGCGCATTTAAGACCAAAGGTTTCCATGCCACTGGTGGTAGGAAAATGACAGTAAATGAATGAAATATGCCTGCCCTGGTCCTGAATAGTGATGACGAGGCGCTTTATGGCCCGTTATGTTTTTATGATCACGTAGTGTGACTGGACCTTTTCTCTGAATTTCCTTCCTTTAGCTGAATTTTCCTTCCTTTAGTTGCAATTGCTCCATGTGCTCTACCATTTATCCAGCCCTGGCAGCACCAGCGACAGATAAGGTTACTATGGCGTGGCAATGACCAGCGTCCCACTAGCCATTTACTCGTTGTCCCGGGTGGCCAGTCCTGTGCATGCCGCTGTAAAGAGCATCTTTCAAAGAGGAAGTGACATGCCTACAAAGTGCCACTAGATGGCAGTAATGCACAAGCATATTGAGCACTCTTCCCAGAAGGATTGTCTTAAATGAGTAGCAGTTGACTTTTTGGGGCATATTCGCTAAAGTGTCATTGCTATTATCTGTTGATAACAGCCACTCATTTGAATGGCCATCGAGAATCCCTAATGGCTATCATACTTTGCCATAGTCCTTTGTTTCTAACAGAAAGCCAGGTTTTGGATTTTTTACGTAACAAAGGGTTAATGCCTCTGTTCATTCAAACTGTGAATTTCAATCTGTAGACGTACATGTTACATACTCTAGCATTGCTAACCGAATGCGTTTCTCTCTCTATAGCTATATCTAAATTACTGCTGCTGATAAACAAAAAACACTTGTTTTCACACGGTGGCTATGGTTATTTTATTTCAGACCGTTCTAGACAATATCAAACAAATTAATAAGAAAGCAAGTGTAAGCCGTGTCCAGATGCATAATGTTAAATCAAGGATCCTGCTGGACTTATGAGGAGTGAGCCCCGAGTTGGTGCAAGAGCCAACCCTGTGCAATTTTTAAGCCTTTCAAAAAAAAAACACAGTTGACAACTCATCGTAGGTTTTATATACTAAATAATGGGAACTTTAAATACCTGTATCCCGTAATCACTTGCATTGGCCTTGCTATAGAGGGGCAAAGAATCTGCTTTTCAATATACATTGACACAAAGGCATCATTAGAAATTGGTGTCAGTGGGACAGAAGCACTACTATAGTGCCAATGATTTGGGGTAAAAAGCAAAATATCGGGTTACTTTGTAATATAGTTTACCTTTAGGCTTACTGCTTAAGGGCCACTTCTGATAAAAAAATATATAACCAGGGGCTGATGTCCAATGGAAACAAGGACATCTGCTTGGGATGGCAGGCCATGGGGGCAATTGTTACGTGACCCCAGGGAAATAGCACAGCCGCTTGCACAGTATGCCAACTGTTATATGGAGCAGCTCCAAGCAAGCCCAGGTAAGGGTGTAGTATGATAGGTGTGATGGAGTGGGTGTGTTTTTGTGTAAGTGTGTCTTTTATAGTGTCTATTGTGTATGTCACTGATGCAATTGGCCAGGGGGGCATACAGCAGCCCCCCTGCCAGAAGGTGTGAGCCTTCCCCTGTTCTACGCTATCATACTTGATATGCTGGTTATAAACTTTAAGCAGTGATTTTTCTGATCCTATTTTAACAGGCCACCATGTCTGAAAGATCATATGTGATCATAGATTGTCTTTGAATTGTTTTAATTTATTGAAAGTGTTCTTATGACAAACTGCCCTCTGGTCAAATACTGGCAAAATTATTTGCCTCAATGGTAACAGATTCATGACCTGTTATATTGATATGAAGAAAGCACGGTAACCTCATCTGAAGAGATGACAATAAGGTACCCAGAAGCAGGATTGGTGTTACTATTAAATAGCTGGCCTATGTTATTACTCAATCATTCTGGTTAACATTTTGGGGTTTTTTTCGTGGCTGTATTATAGTATTAGCTGCTCGTGTGCCAGATTGACTGCATTTCAGAGTATGGCTCCTAGGGGAGGTCAACAAAGTGCAGATAGTTACAGCAGATGTTTATTCTTTATAAATAATTTGTGTTATTGACTTACTGTTGGATTATTTTATCCTGCTTTTGAAATGCTGCTTTGAAACTGACAGCTATATTTGTCAGATATAATAATGAAAAATACTGGATGATGTATTGCTTTTGACATCTTCTCCTTTCTTCTCTCCTCTCCTTTCTTCTCTCCTCTCCTTTCTTCTCTCTTCTTTCTTCTCTCCTCTCCTTTCTTCTCTCCTCTCGCTTTCTGCTTAATCATCCTTTATCTTCGCTCCTCTAATCTTCCTTCCTCTCCTCATTTCTTTCTCATCCTCACTCTTTTCTCTCCATCTAGCTCTTCTTCTGAATCTCTATATATATAAAATTATTCTCTCCTCTCCTTTCCTTCTCCCCTCCTCTCTTCCTTCTTTCCTCTCTTATTCATCCACCACTCGGGATATCATATGGCCATTAAACTATGGGAAATGTGTAGAGAGAGATATAAACGCATTAACATCTCTTTAAACATAGCTATGCATAATAATGCATTTTTTTAGATAGATAGATAAAAATATGACATATAAAGCATAGACTTATATATATAGAGCACGCAGCACTCCTTGTCCTAAGAGTAGGTGAGTTGGTGATATGAAAATTTTAGTGTATATTCTTACATTATAAACTCTGTAAACTGGTTGCGGTAGATACAGTAGATGCCAGGCTTGGCCACTATATAGACTACCTGAAAGCTCCTTGGAAAAACATGGAATTCAGCATTGGGTGCAAATTAACCTGCACATAATACTTAATTAAATGTCAGATTAAAATGCCACAATAAAAGCCACCTTAGGTGGAATATTCATAGTTTGAAACACAGGTGTATTTGCAGACTTTGCTTTACCCATCAACGCTTTCTCATAATGTCTTTGCGGATGATAGATCTTTACTCATGCTTTGAAGTCAAGAATAGTGTTTTTTTGGGAGGAGAAAGGGTTTTAGTAAAGTGAAGAAGAGGCAAAGTGGTCGAGGTGCGTCTAATAGCACTCAGTACCTAGGAACCCTTTAATGTAGAGGTGTAAGAGTGATGGGCTAAGAGATATTCAAAGAATCTTCCTCTTTCACACCATTAGGTTAAAACCAAGCTGGTCCCAGACAATAGAAGCGGATATCAGAATATCTTATTTTCTGTTCCAATGCTAGGGAATTGTACAAGTGGAAGATACTTTTCTTTCTGTATCATAGTGCTCTTTCCACTCCTTGGGTCCATTTTTTTGTTTTTTTCTAAAACCCTTTAAGTCCTAGGAAGTGTATCTGTTAATGGTGAGTTTTATTGCTTGCGGTGTCTTTTTTTTTTTCCCATATTGTCTGATTTTATTTTTGAAAATATTTCTTGTCCCTCAACCCTATGCATGTATTCAAATGATTTTCTGTTTTTTTTTTTTATTGGACCTTGCTTTTCTTAACCACCTTATTAGACAGCGTCTTATTGACTTTTTTGCTACTTTTGTCTGTATTTTTTGGATGCAAAATACAATAAGCCAAAATAGGATTGTGCTCAGTGTAAGAAACCATAATGATTTCATATCCGTGTCCTCTTTGTACATAACTAACATGAATGCGGCAAGACTAGATTCATCTTACTAAATAGAGAATTGACAAGAGTTGTGGTTTCAGCTTCCTGAACCCGCTACACATGAATGGCCCAGTAAGTTTGCTGCAGGAAGAGCTTAGCTCACCCCATATAATGTATAGTGTGTGTGTCTGATTTTGCTTCCTACACACATTTACCTATTTCTTAAAAACAAATGTTACTGCGGTTCTATCAGTTGTCTACTTATCCCAAAGCTGTCTTCACAGGACGAATAGTTTGCATAATTTATCTAAAAAAGTTTGATGTATTTCCTTGACTTGTTGTGTTAACTGGTGTAACATCTCATATATACAGTTTATATTTTACCCTATACGAACACAGAGCAGAATCCCAGCACTCCCAACAGCTTCCAGTCCTTGGGTTCCTTTATTCAGAGAAAAGAAAACCAAAGCTCTGTTTGGCAGAAATGTTGCTTTTTTTGTTTTTCTTTCTCTGAATAAAGTAACCTAAGGATTGGAAGCTGATTGGAGTGCTGGGATTCTCTACTGTGTTGGTTTATTTCAAGAGGGTTTATGCTGTCCCTTTTTTCCTGCTAGCACCCAGCTTCCTGGGAGTTGAGTGCTGAACCATTTTTTCTTTTATAACTGTCCTGGTGTGTGTGTGCGCCTGGTGTTGGTGTGGCAGAGCCTGTCCTTGTAGTGTGTGTGTCTGGTGTTGGTGTGGCAGAGCCTGTCCTGGTGTGTGTGCCTGGTGTTGGTGTGGCAGAGCCTGTCCTGGTGTGTGTGTTTGGATGAGAACCTGATGGCATCGCCGTCAGCCAGCACTGAAGGTAGGTAGCCTATGCATTGAGGAACCTTCTGCCTTTCAGATTTGTTTTTAATCTAGATATAAAAGTATCCCTTGGTATTGATTCACTTTACTCTTTTCTTTGTCCACTCTGTAGTCCCTTTTACTTTATTCTTGCCTTCCACTTTATCGTTCTTACCTTCCCTTACTTACCCTTTGTTACACTACATGTGTTTGATTATGTAGAATCATTGGTCATTACGAACATATCTTACACAAATTTGTAATGAGAGGCTTAAGATGTAAAGAGAATAATGTAAATAAGTCCTGGTCTAATTAACTTTTATGAACACTGGAAGAGCCAGGGCCATAGAAAGGGTCAGGCGAGCGAGGCACTCGTCTTGGGCATAGCTACAACAGCCAAACATTAGAGACCGCGAGGTCTGTCACTTCAGAACCTCGGCTTCCGTTCTCCTTAATCACTACATGCCGGCAAATGATGCAGAGCGCCGGGATATGACGTCACGGCAGAGTGTGTGGGCAGTCGCTTGTTTATGGGCAGTATATGTGTGTGGGTGGGCAGTGTGCTTTTACGATGTCATGGGATAATTGGTTATGGACGTCTCAGATTATCTCTACTAATAGACAATATACTGTTCTCCTTTAGTCTTCTATAGTGTTGTAGGTAAGTCAAGTTTAAAGATGCCTTGAGTGGTCTAAATATATTCAAGCTACTATTATGTTCCATAAGTTCTACTGAATTTGGGGGGCTCCATTCTTGTGGTCTATTACTTTTTTAAATACATTCAGTTATCTTTAATGTTTTATAGCTACTGTTTCATTATCACCCCCACCTTCTAGAGATTTTTTTTTTTGGTTTTAAATAAAATCTTGATGGAAGAATGAGTAATGTGTTACGTTTAATGCTTCTGATTATATAACTGACCTATTCTACTGCTTCCCCTTGAGAGGATAATGCTTTTATCTTTCCTGCTTCCTTGATTAATGGAACTCACGGTATAGTGCAGGATTTATGCAAACACCCAGCGGTGCTACAAGAAACTCTTGATAAGCATCTTATAAACGTGCTATTCTCTTGAGGAGGTCCTGGGGATTCCACAACCTTTAGTATTTGGTCACCACTTTGGGGGGGGGTTTAAATATCAAGCGTAAGATATGTTCAGAAACAGAAATCGATTATCTTATTATACCTTATTCTAAAGGGATATTCTTCCTAAAAATGATTCATTACCCTTTGTCTTGCCTCTCCTATCATATGCAATTGTAGCAACAACTTTAATCCTTTGCGTTATTTGTTGGAAAACTTGGTAGAAGGGATCAGACATTGTTTTCTCAGTTCTATCTGCCGAGACGGTTTGAAACTTGTCATCAAAACAGATATATAAGCTAGAGCGATTGCGTACCTTCCATCGGATGCCAGAAGGTGAGGTACCCACTTATGCTGCTGGAAGGCAATGACCTAGTGTGCCTCCATTCTGCTTTATGGCAAGGATGGGACATCCGTGCCGGATTGGACCTCCAATAGAGCCAAGGTGGTGCCAAGAGTCACAATAAAAGCTCACTGCCAGAGGAGCAAATATACATGTACTACTGACAATTAACCACATTTATTTGATGTCAGAAAATCCACCAATCTGGAGGTCTACGCCCTGCCCTATATATCTATCTCTATCTACACATGCATATGAACACTTGCCATTATGCAGACATGATTTTGGTAGCCCCCTCTCCCATTCTTGCATCTGATTAGAAAATGAATGTTTAACATAGGTGACTGGAACATTTTACTTTATGTAGAAAGGATTTTTCTGCATTGGGTCGAAGAGAGCGCAATGGGTGTTTCTGCACTAATAAACATGGTCTGATTACAGAATTGAGCGATAAACCGTTTATCCGTCTTGCCTCCATGGGGGAAACCAGTAATACAGTACTTGCTCTGTTGGCATGCAAAAGGTTAATTAATTCAATAGAGTCCCTTCCTTATCACAGAAGGGCTTGCAGGCCAGTAACAGAAAAGAAATACACAATAAATGATTGAATTAAAACTCTCATCAGGATAATCACAAATGGGGGAGATTTGACATCTCCTTTGGCTCTGTTGATGAATTTAATAAAGAAGTAATCATAGATCATTAGAAAGCCTTTGTGCCGGGTGCAGATTTGTAACAGGATTGCATTCGAAATGCACCCTTTTTAGCTTCTAGGTCTGCACAAAGAGCACAGGGTAAGTCTATGCCTGGCACATATATAATGAAACCGAGAACAACAGGGCAGACACTTATTTGGTAATCACACCTGTGTTATCTTGTAATGTGTTATTTTTTTCTTGATTTTGTAAGAAAAAAAACTTTATTTTGGCTCAAAGAATTTCTCCAATGTATGGGAGCTGAATAAATCAGCATTACATAGCCGAATGGCCAAACGTAAAAGAAAAACATGGATATTACAATAATGGTGGATGATAATGGTTTTTATTGGCATTTATATACTTTTCTGTAGTGCTGCACTGTTTAGAGAACAAGCAGTTGAGGGATGTTTGGAAGCAAAATCCGGTGGTGTTGGTTATTTATTTTGTCATATGGCTGCATGACATCATGCGCTGCTCCATATGACCCAACAAGGCTTGGCTATTAGACAATAACATACAACTCAATTAATTAGGGAGCATGTATATTTTTATTAAGTGATCACATGTAGATTTGACGAAATGCTGAGAGCACAGGAGACGTCAACAAAACCTGTAAACATGTCAGACTGGCTGACCTATGGAAAAATAACTGATAACAGGGTTTCTAGCCCCGGTTAAACCAAAAAAGGGATGGTAAGATGCCATTACAATTATTTAGTCTACAACAAAATAGTAGACGGACCTTAACTGAAAATGTTGGTCATGGGTTCCCCTTTTAATAGGGACTCTTAGGAAATGTGTAGGGTGTTTTTGATACATCAATTATGCTATTGGAACATTATGACATCATAATTACATGTTTCAGAGCAGAAAACGTATACCTTTTTTAATTTACTACATTCCTACAAATATGTACAGTATTACAAAAAAAAGTGGACTTACAAATTAAAACCTGGCCATTTCTAGAGAGAAAAAATGGAGAAAGAAAGCCTTAGGAAAACCTATGATATTTTAAATGATGAAGTGTTATTCAATTAATATTTCATTACCATCAATTCATTGTAATTAAGAATACTGGGAAATATATTGATATTACATTCAGCGTTTGAATAAATTGAGGTGCAAATGTTCCACAGTCCCAATCAAATCATTACAGTCCCACTGTGATTAAGCAAAGAATAAATACATAACAGGTATCGGGAAAAAGAACATTTCAATCTACCATAAAACACAATAGGGTAGATTTATAGAATCTTAATTGAATGCCAAATTACACATTGTCTAAGAAATTTGGTTAGACAAAGTGTCCTATCCTAAAAGTGTGTAGCAGTAAAGCTAAAGGACATGCATGGTTAAGTAGATCTCTACTCTTGTTTTTTCCTAATTTTTGAAAAAAATAAATCTGAAAGTACCATCAACCTGTTTCTGTTGACATCTCTGCTAATGCCGGCTAAGTGGCGTCAGTTAAGTGACTATTTCCTTATTTTTTGCATATGTTTTATGTTTAGATTTCATTCGCAGATGCCCAACTTCAGCTATACTGATGTTTTACCATGTGTCCCCTAAATTGTTTGTGTATTAGATGACTAGCTGGAGGACTATAGGAA
The DNA here is from genome assembly GCA_009364415.1 of Spea multiplicata. Classification (NCBI taxonomy): domain Eukaryota; kingdom Metazoa; phylum Chordata; class Amphibia; order Anura; family Pelobatidae; genus Spea; species Spea multiplicata. The sequence continues at coordinate 29,422,777 of VKOC01000008.1, forward strand.
CCCTGAAAATTCCAGCAGTCTGACCTATGTTTTTTATGATACGATTAACACTTGGCTGTGCTACTACTGGTTTTTCGCTCTCCAGTAACGAAGGATTGGGTTGACGTCGGTTTCAGGGCCCATGCACGTTGCCGAAATGCCTTCTCTGTGCAGTAGAGACCCAGGCACTCGGTAAGGGTCTTGTTTAGAAGGATAATTGTTAAAATTAAATGCTAAAGAACCATAAAACCATTGAGATTCTTTCTCCTCACTGTAAACATTTAAGTATAAAAACAATAGTAGCCGGATATTTCTAGGAGAATAAAATTATAAAGAATTGTTTTTGAACATTTTTATTGGAAAGACTGTATACCATTAAGAAATGTAGATTGAATGAATCATCAAAACCTCAAGTTTATTGTTCCCAGATCAAAATGTCTGTGTGGTCAGGGCAAGACTGGCTATGATGGGACGGCACTGGCTCTTTAAGGCCAGTGGCTGCCCGATGACGTAAATGAGGTCCATTGGTGGATATACACTATGTGCTATGTTTGTGGCCGGGCAAATGCTGGTCGCACAAGTGAGTGTATGGCTTTGTCGGCCGGACATTTGCCCAATGTGCCAGATGGCCAGTCCGGATCTGTGAATGGCTACTGGACCTACTTTGACTGCTTTTATTCTACCTCCTCTTTATTTTACCATAAACAATATAGCACTAAGTATCTATTACATTAAATAAATATGCAAACATACACGCAAAGTATTCTAATATTGTTATCCTATTTAGACTCTGGTTGATTTTGTAAACTGTAACAATGCCCTCAACATAAATTTCAAGTGATTGCATGGATTACTCATAGAGAAAAGAGGACAATTTTCTGTGGAGACCAGACTTTAGCTATGACTTCTGATATTTTTCATCTTAGCAAGACCTACGCTAGGAAATTAAATACTTCCCCTTTTCTTTGGGTTTTCTAGCTCTAGATGACGCTTTTCGACATGTGCATTGTTACCATGATTGAACTTTAACAACAAATCTTAGACACTTCAGATTCTCAAGTAGAGTTTTATTTTATAATAGCTGGACCTTTATTATATTATGATTTTTTGGTACAGAGCGTTGAGATGTTGGCGTTTGGTAGCAAAGAGTCTTTTTTTTTTTGGTGATAGGTGTAACATTGTGACACTAGTCTAGTGAGACAAGAGGTGGGAAGGAATGCAGAGAGCAAGTCACCTTTGATCCTTTGTGGGTTCCTTGTTATGCTTTTTCTCTACAGTTCCTTCTGATGAATATCTCATGACACTGGATAATTACCTTTTGTGCAAGTTGTCTTTTTTTACTGCTATGTAACTGGCCCATTTGGCCTGCTTTGCTCCACAGGCTGAAAGCTGGCCATAGTCTTCTGTGCCTTGCCTTGTAACGTAGTACTAATGTGGGTTTACACAGCCGTAGAAGCCACATGAAATAACTAATTGCTGTGGCTTGTGTTATAAGACATTCCGATATAACAGTGGGATGCTGGCAGCTGATAAGTTAATACCTAGCTCAAATACTTTGTAAAATCATTCAAAAGATTGCATATTTACACCAACCCAAGTACTCTATGGTACTACAAACTAGCTATTGCTTTTGTAATATTGTGAAAAAATATATACAAGGGGCCTAGACACTCTGAGAAATAACTGGTTAACACAGACTTAATGTAACAAGTAGAAGAAATGGCTGGTAGCTAGAACGGGTAGAACATACTCAACTGATTGAGATAAAACGGGTTTAATTAAGCTATACTAGCGGTAAAAATGTGTCCAGATCTCCTTGATACAAATTGACATGTAATTGTTCACATGTATTTAAAACGTTACACATTATCATACAACTGTTTTGTATATATATGTAACAGTGTGTTTCAGTGTACTGAAGTAAAGTACCTGAGGTCTTTCACCATCTATTAAGATTCTCTTCTCTGGGCTTCTTACTGGAATCTCATCAGTCTTCATTACTCAGGTTATGCAATGTAAAAGCTTTGATGTAGTTATTCCACATGGTAGCTTTTGTAACAAGTTCCTGGTAAACATCCCAGAAATTTTAGTTATGCATATTGAACTTTATCTGGCAATCATAGAATTAGCCATTGGTAAGGTTTGTGTAGACTCCCCTACCCATGAGCTTACAGTCTCTTAATTGAGTTTAGATTTGTCTACAAATCTACAAGCTCTGACCAAAATGTATCAATTTCACATGGCCTGATTTTTCAGTGAATGCTTCCTTTAGTGATTTTCCTGAGAACCAGATTTTAGACAAGGCATTGATTTAGAAACTATCCATTTTTCAGCTCTGTTAAAACCAATTAAGGGTTAGATGGTTCATTGAATTCAGACCATTTCTTTTTACAAATGAATTGAGCTTAAAAAGAACAAACTGTAACATGCTTTAGTTTATAAGCAGCTTTAATAGTCGACTTTAAAGCTTTAGTTGCGCTTTAAAGGCGATATATCGTCCTACTTTTAAAGTTCTAAAGCTCTAAAAAAAAAAAAACAGTGTACTAGAAAGTTTAGGTGCAGGGGATTTTGTTTAATGGGTTGTTGTGAAGGCACGTTATTTCTAAAGTAAAATAATTACAAATTTTGACATCCATGTTGAAAATGCTGCCCACTCAGCTGTCTCAGCATTGCGTTGAATTAGGTTTATTTTTTTTATCAATGTCCAGTGCACACTATGATCTGATACATGAACATAACTGATACTCCAGTTTTGTTGATAGAAAAATGTGTTTTGCCAGGATATCTTTAAAAAGAATTACCTTATTAAGATGATCAATGTATTTGAAGAAATGGAAGGAATTGTCCATAAACATTCAAGTCGTCTGCTAATGCAGTGAATGCTATAGTTTTCCCTTATAATCAGCCCATTGAGTTGTGGTGCCCCGGAGGAGACTTGATCACCCAAGAGGATGATCTGCCCCTTAGGATTGTGGCAGGGGAACCGCAATCTCCTTGGACCATTCCTACTTGGCCTAGACCAGAATATGTTGCTGATCATGTACGTTCTAATTGTAATCGTACTTGAGGAGGTAAAGTGTGTTGGTTCTCATTCCCTGTTCCCTCATGCTGTTTACATTCTCAGGTCATCGCCAAATGTCTCTTCCTGCTCCCTTCTTCCTACAAACCTGTCTGCCCAGTCATGCTTTCCCTGGACAGCAGAGTTGCTGGAGACTTGGTCTTTTGTGCACACTATTTTTCTGTAAATGGGTTGTACGAAGGGCCGTATCTGATCTCCTTAACTGGCTCACTGGTTTACAAGTAGGCATGGATTTTCCATTGTGTCAAACAGCATTTTCCAATGCAAGGACTCAATTTTCTTACACAAAACTTAACTGTCCCTTTTTAAGTGACTCAGAAATGTCATGGTTTTAACATTTTAAGTAAAAATGTTGTCAGAGAGGCTGTGAGCTTTTAACATTGACTGTAAACAAACAACGTGATTCATCCAGATTCAAAGTTCCTACCACTATCATTAGTAAAACAATTGTTCGTGTAATCAATAACAGCTCGACAAACCTCTTATTATCTGCAGTCTTCGAGGCACGATTTTCTTCTCCTTCAGAGACAACTACTAAGCAAGGCCAAATTTTTCTCAATCAATTCCCATGAGGTTTTTGTCCAAATCCCAGTGCACCTACAACACAACCCTTTCATCCATCCATTTATCGATCCTGTTGAGGCTTTCAGTGCACTTGGCTTTCAAGACGAGCTGTATGCTACTGCGTTTCGTCACGGCAGCTCTGTAGCGAAACCCCATTTGGAATTCTTATATACAGTAGAAAACTGTGACCTTTCAGATTGATGGAGCTGATATGGGTTTGAGCGGAACGGCTTTGCAGAAGCTCAAGCTTATGTCGGTCATTGTTGTTGCTTTGCTTATAGGCACACAATGCCTAGCAGGCTAGTGCCAGATAATCAGCAGTGGAACTGCAACCTGAGCCCCCAAGATTTCTGATGGCTGCCCTATTTAATATAAAGAAGAATATATATAATTTCACATGTATGTTTCTAAATATATGACAGTTACGTTATATTGAGTGCCGAGAAATTATGCAGCACTGATGTAAAATAAAGTGAGGGAGAGAGCATTATGGCTCCTTACGGCATTAACTACTAATGTGGCTTTAAGTATAGACCAAAAATCAATTCTGTTTTCCAAGCTCAAACTTGATATGGAGGCTCATCGGGTACGCAGAGGTTGTAGAGAAGCATAAGGCAAGGCAAAGAATCCCAGTTCTATGTTTAGTATTGCTCTGCGGCAAAAAAAAAAAAGAAATTGAGAAAAAAAAACAGGAAAAAAATCAATAGCATCTGTGGTATTATGGTTAATTAAAAAAACCTCTTGAGCAGAGCTGAGAGATGAGAGGCCTGGCCACGGACTAAGACAGCTGAACCCTGATTAACCACAAGAAACGCTTTTTTAGATGTGAGTGGATGGGCCGGGGACAGCTATGGGTGGGGGGGATTGCTTTTTACTTTAACTTTAAGTAATCAATACACCCCCATTACTGGGCGTCTCGTACTGCTCCCGTGTTCCGCTCAGTGTCTTTCTCTAGGTTTTAGAAGCTTTAGACAGAAATGGAATGCTGCATTTTTTTAACCTCTCCTCCTTTACACATCCAAAAGAAAAAAGTATTGAGCTGGGGTTTAGGGCAAAAAACATATTCTAATAACTTCTATTAACGTTTGGTACTAATTATGCATTGAAGAAAGTTCTTTCATTTGTGTAATGTGTGTGCGTGTGTGTGTGCACCGCATACACATGGTATGATTCTGCTCTCCATGGTGCTGACAAGCATTGTGGATTACTGTATATAGTATAGTATCTGATTTAATGTTCACTTATTGGTTCCTCTGGAATTTGTCTCAATTAACTGACAAAAGGGCCAATATTGGTGATGTTGGCCAGTGGCCAAAAGGGAGGTCGGTCGGTCGGTCGGTCGGTCAGGCAGGCAGGCAAGCAGTTGCTTGAAGTCAACGGCAACTCGATTAATCACAATGTTTTCTCCAGGCCAACTGGTGACCTAAAGTAGTGACATAGCAGGTCTACGGGCGCCACACAGATGCTGGCGGGTAATTGGGCCACATTTGCCAGACCTGACAACATATTATACTTGCCTGTCTCTTCCTTTTTATGTTAACTTTATTACAAATATATTGCTGTCTCCCCGAGACTCTAAAATAAGGGTAACCCAAAGGCATTGACTCTATTCTCCTAGCCCTCCCCGTGGCATTTGAGTATTATATATTGCGACAGTGCCCTTCTCTGTCTGATAAAGCTTTCGTTTTCCTAAGGCTTAAATACAGTACGGCACCCATTATGAGATCTGAAAACGTGGACAGTGGAATGATGGGGAGGGGAAAGGTCGACTGTTAATGAGGGAGAAAAAAAAACCTTCACATCTTTTAAACAATTAATTAATGTTTGCCATAAATTACCATCTTTGACTTCCTACTCAAGAAGAGCAGTGGGAATAAAAAAACAGGCTTTCTTGCAGGTGGTGGCATTCAAAGTGAGGGCAATCAAAGCATCGAGAGTGGAAGCGGAGCACTTCCAGAGCGAATGGGTGAATTGGGCTGGATTAAAGCCCAGCAGGGTGCTAGGGTTTCAGGTGGAAAGCTGCGTGTTTGTGATCATAAAAAAAAAAAATCTTGAATTTATCTAAACTGCTCTTCTGCTAACAGCACTTCTGTAACCAGTGACATTCACTCACTCTCTCTATCCCTCTTTAAAGAGTCCTTAGGGCCCTCCCTGGGAAAAAAAAACAGCAGCAGCATCTGAAAGCTGATCATCTCCCACTTCCAAAAGCTTTGGTGCTTAGGAATTATGAAAATCCTATTGAACAAACACCCCACACAACTTCACAGAGCCGTCGGCATTCTCAAACATGAGTACTCGTATCGGCGCATGCACTACATATTCACAGACACTGGGTCAAAATCATAAACGCTCTCCATTAATGTTGACGCTAACATGTTTGTTTTATCTAATTAGAACCCAAAGGCATTGGAGGATATTCCACCGGATCTGTACAGAGGCAGTAAACGGCATGATGAATAATGTACACACACCGATACACGAGAGACCAGCAGAGAGACGACCTCAATCAACAAGGGTAATTCTCATGCTTGACTAGCTGAAATCGAGCAATCACGGGCGAATTTGGGGTGTCTAGGGCATTAATATAAAAGAAATATATGTATGTGTGTATATATGTAATGGTAAATGTAGGAAAAGTATTGACGCGAAGCAGAAGATAGTGAATAAAATATGTATTTGTGACCTGCTTGACTATTTTGTTTTGCACGGTTTCCATGTGGGACAGGGGACGCCATGTGCGGAATCCGTATATATATACATATGTAACGCTGCACGCTTCATTGCGTGTGTTCTGATGGCCTTCTGATCTTCAGGTGGCTTCTGGATTGTCGAGGCAGAGGTTGGATGGTGATAGCGGATAATGGGTAGGTGAGAAGTCACTTCAAACTTAAGTGTGTGAAATAATTATGCTGCTTTAAAATACAACAGTAAACATTACTTGAAAAAGTAATACTTAATAAAATATTAAGCAGGGTGACGGCAGTTACAGAAAGAGAAATATTTATTCTCTCTCTAACCACAATGTATTTTCAGCCATAATTACGAAGAAATTCTCGAGTAAAAATACAAGACAACTCCTGGCAAGTTTGGTAAGAAAACCCTGCAGCGTCAGATGCCGGTAAGTCTCGCCTGCTTTTAAAGCTTACCGACTCTACCGAATTTGGCACTTTTCCATCCAAACCTAAATAAACATTGTTCTTAGTACTGCTCATCCCAGTAGTGTGTCCTAGTGGCAGACTAGATGGGCCAAATGGCTCTGATCTGCCGTCAAATTCTGTGTTAGGGTGTTTATGCCTCATCGCGGTTCCTTTATAAATCTCATCCTTTGAATTAACCTACAAAAGAAGTAATTGTACCCCAAGATAGACACTTGATATCCCCTTTAATCCTTTTATCTATTTTATTTAGTGATATCTATTTGGCTTCCATCTTTCGAATCTTAAAAAAAAATCAATTTGAAGCCGACAAACATATGAAGTTTACCCCTTTCTTATAATAACTAATATTTCCTAATATTTCCAACTAAAGCGTAGCAAAATAGTTTTTCTTTTCAAAATGTACATCCACGATCTGTAGGGAGCGTTATGCAGCTGGCCTCTTCCAGGCAAATGACATGATACGTTTGATAATGTAAGATGGAAAGAATAGAAATGGTGGGGGTGCGTGTGGTGGGGGTGTTGGTAAAAATAAGTATCTCATCAGTACCCTGCTCATGTTCGCACGGCCGGGGCAGGCGTGTGCCCTGACTTGATTGTAATTGTCTGAATCTTTTCCTGCTGCTCCGGAGCCTGCACTAATCTGCAATAAAACATCAAGGCTGGGGGGGGGGGGTGTTAATCATCCAAGCAACGACATACGGCTTGGGGGCCCCCGCTAAGAAAAAAAAAAAAAAGTTGGGTGGGGGGTGCAGAAAAAATCTTTAACAGTTAAGGTATGTGGTTTTTTTTTATTCCCTATATACCTAGGAAAACATAGAGCCGTACTTATAATGTAATAACATGACCTCCAATCATACTTTACGCACAATGCATTTATTTTAACGTACGCACTGCGCTCAACGCCAAGTTACATGTTTTTATTTTTACGTTAATTTCAATTTTTTATCATTTTAATTTTTTTTTATTTTCTATTTATACATTTGCAAACCAAGTGATGTAGCAGTTGTAGCTGTTGATTTAATCAATGGGAAAGTGTCGGCAATTATTTTAACGAAGTCATTTTGAACTCAATGAGCGGTCTTTAAAAGCATCAACTGGACATTCTCTCGGCACAGAGGGCGCATGACTTTCCAGCAGAGACATCCATGTGGAATATGATGGCGCTATCTGAAACGATAATAATGCCAGAAAAAAAAAATACATTGTATAGACAAACCATTGTTTTGAAAAGAAAGATGAACAAATTAACCCTTTTTTTGTGCTTTTTATGGCTGAAAAAGATGGGAGACGAGATGGCTGGTTATCTGTGGACAAATTCTGTTCCCAGTTTGATATCACATTAACAAAAAAAAAAAAAAAATAAAATATATATATATATTGCTAAAATAGAATTAAGGATAACTCACGCTCATTGGTGTTTTTATGGCAATGTATGAAACTCAAGATCATTGGGGGTGCAGAAATAATCCCAGATAATTCAAAGAATGTTAATGTCCAGCGTGTATCTGTAAACCCCACTAAGATACAACTACACAGAAGAGTATGCGTTTATTTTACTTTGTATGCAGAAAGGTATAACCTTATGTGAAGCCCATTCCACCTATAAATATGTAGCTACCATATTATAAACCATGGGATTACTGATTGCTTATTCAAGCATGCCATGAGTGCTTCATGAGCGATGACGCAGTTAATCACTTTTGCGCGCACGACGTAAGAAACAAATACTGTGAAAAGGAAGAGTTGTAATGTCATGATAATCATTTGCCTTTTAATCATTGCCAGAGATATAAGAATGGAGTGACCTCGCTTAACACACTGCGCGTGCCTTACTACTACTGAATACTTCAAATGTTGTCAATAGATATTGGCTGCCGGTACTAGAGGTTTAAATGGAAGGTCATCACTTTATTTTTGTACATTTTAAAACAGTTGTCAACATTTTTGTGTGGATTTAAAAAAAATAAAAAATGTCTATGGAATTATCTGTTGCATTTATTGTTTGGGACAAAACCTGCATAACTAATTACCTGCCTAGCCATTGAACTTGCCTTTCTTTTTTTGCCCATCCTTCTGTATTCTAGCAAAAACAATTTGACATCAAATGCTTTAAGCAAACTTACAGAAGAATCTGTAAAAAAATAATGAAAAAAAAAAGTTTTCAGGACTTGATTAAAGTTGTTCTTACATTAAGTGTTCCGTGCACAGATTTCTGAATGTTCTTACACTAGTCCCTTTTCGGTTATAATATCCAGTAAGTGAACTATGCCTTAATGTTTGTTTTTATTTGGATCTTTTTTGCAGATTGTTCAATGTTTCTTGGCTGGTCATGTATAATGTATAGTTAATAGTGATATTTAATGATTCCCTTCATCCTTTAAATGATGCATTATATCGCTGGAGAAAACCACAGCGTTAAAATATAGGGTGCTGCCACTCATATCCGGTCATGGACTGCATTTACATCAGGTGGCAGTTGGCCTTAGCGTATATATCACAAAATGGGGCGCATAAACATGTAAAAGAAAAAAACAAAAATACAATGGTGTAATAAGTTCAAATATAAAAATATGGGTGATAGTAACGTGATGCACTCACAAAGGTAATCACGTTACTATCACCCATATTTTTATATTTGAACTTATTACACCATTGTATTTTTGTTTTTTTCTTTTACATGTTTATGCGCCCCATTTTGTGATATATTTGCTGTTGTACACTTTATGAGTTGTGTTGTTTTTGGGAGCTGCTATCCTTATTAGGGTATTTATACTTACTTTTATATTCATCACGTGGAGGTGTGTTTTCCTTTGTTACATTAGCTGGCCTTAGCGTGCCAGGGCCACCCCAACATTGCCAAGTCCAACCCTGTTGGCCCTCCATCATGAATAGTAAAGTGATAGTTAAAAACAGCTCCCCAGCAAACTCTATTTTTAGTGAATAGACCCCAGTGAGTATTCATTGCCTAAAGGTCCCTGAGTGGGGGCATAGGATGGAGTGTGCGTATTAACCATACAATTCACGCGTGGTTATATGTACCATGAGTAACACACTGTGCTTAGTATTTATTCTGTGAATGTTATGTAAAGGAAAATGCATTGCTATGCCAAACAGCTTGGAGAAACGATTTACGGATACATGGTGGAAAAATACATTATATGCTTTACTCTAAATGTGAGTTTTTAAAAAATGATTCAGGTGTTATGTATAATTATTTCAACTGTTCACAGTTGTGATCCCGCCTTGTGCGTGAATCGTGTTCTGAAAAGTCTTTCAATGGATCCAGTTTCCAAAGCAGGGATTTAACCTATTTATACATAAGGCTTACTAGCTTTTTTAAAAAAAAAATTACCTTCATCAAATCAATCCGTGCTGTGTGAATAGTAACATTATTAGCAAGTCAAAGCCAACAGATTCTATCTGTAAACAAAAAAAATCTAGAATATAAAAAAACCATGCAGAATTAATTGGGCTCAATTATTACTCAGCTAGCTTTGGCTTGTTTAGTTTGTATGTTTAAGAATCATTAGTGTTTGAAAATACATCACTTTTTTGTTACATTAAATTGCAACATCGACCAGGTTTGCCATGCCTTGATTTCTCTTTTAGCATTATTTCAAATAATTGCAATTGATCTTGATGTTGTGTTGGCGGGCGCGTGTCTCTGGGTATGTAGGCAAGGGTGGGTGCCTCTGCTTGGGTAAGTACGCGTGGGTGGCTGTACGTGTGGGTGCCTCTGCCTGGGTAAGTATGCGTGGTTGGCTTTGCTTGTGGGTGCCTCTGCCTGGGTAAGTATGCGTGGGTGGCTGTGTGTGTGTGTGTGGTTGGGTATGTGGCTGTGGGTGCCTCTGCCTGGGTAAGTACGCGTGGATGGCTGTGCATGTGGGTGTCTCTGCCTGGGTAAGTATGCGTGAGTGTCTGTGCGTGCCTCTGCGTTTGGGTGGGGGCTGTGTGTGTGGCTGTGTGTGTGGCTGTGCGTGTGGGTGCCTCTGCCTGGGTAAGTATGCGTGGTTGGCTTTGCGTGTGGGTGCCTCTGCCTGGGTAAGTTGCGTGGGTGGGCTGTGGGTGGCTGTGTGTGTGTGTTGGGTGGGGTGGGTGGCTATGTGTGTGTGTGTGTGGGAATGTGGCTGTGGGTTCCTCTGCCTGGGTGGGTACGCGTGGATGGCTGTGCATGTGGGTGCCTCTGCCTGGGTAAGTATGCGTGAGTGTCTGTGCGTGCCTCTGCCTGGGTAAGTATGCATGGGTGGCTGTTGTGTGTGTGGGTATGTATGTGTGTGGCTGTGCGTGTGGGTGCCTCTGCCTGGGTATGTGTGTGAAGTCAGCAATTTTGTTTTCTTTAATCTTATAAAAATGTTTCCTTGTCTCTAGGAATGTGAATTTCAACAAGGCCAGGAGCTCCTGGAAATGTGGGTAAGGGTGGGTGGCTGGCTGGGTGTGGGTAAGGGTGGTGGCAGTGGGGGCTGGCTGGTTGTGAAGGGGTGGGAGGCTGGCTGGTGGTGGGTAAGGTGGGTGGCGGTGGGGCTGGCTGGTTGTGGGAGGGGGGGCTGGTGGGGGGTGGCTGGGTGTGGGTAAGGGTGGGTGGGTGTCTAAGTATATTAGTGTTGTACACTTTTGTAGCACAGCAAATATTTTACGATTATGTTGCATCTGATAAAAGTAGATCAATTATAGAACATAGAAGATGCAGCCATATGCCCTTTGTGTATGCTTTTGGTCCACACCTCCCCATTGTGATCACTTGCTCTGTAGCAAATGGAGTCTGTAATTAATGGACGCCATGTCGATTTCATAATGTGATGTAGTATAAATATCACGAGGGCACTTAGCAGCGAACGTGTTAATCCACATAATACAAAAATGGCCTTTTTTTCCCCCAGGATAAAGAGGAGCGGAAGACTCTTTTCACGGACGACACCTTGGCAAAGAATTTATTTCAAAGCTCTCCCTCCTTTTCCTTTCTACCCCCTTTCTAGTCAAAAGCCCAGCTGAAAGCCTTTTCATTCTCTTCTCTATATTTCTATCTCAGGGTCCAAGTTCATTTTGTTTTTTTTCTTTATTTGGCTTGACATGTTAAAGCAATCTTCATTTCCCTCGTCTGATTGTGGCAGAGAGCTGTGATGGATAACACCTGCTATTCATGCGTCTCCTTTCATCTTATTCTCCGTCCTCATGCACTTACCTTTCATTCACCAGGAGCTCCTGGAAATGTGAGGCCGATTGGTTTACGCTCTGCATAGACAAATATGTCATGCTTTGTTGGCCTTCTGAAGTGGTGTCATTGTTATTGGGACGTCTCAAAAACAGTCTAGCTAGCAGTGGTCTTCGCATTCTTTAGTAAATATTAATTTGAGTAATACCATTCCAATATGGTATAGCTCAAGGTAAAACATATGATGTACTCAATATGTTTTGTGTCTTTATAAAATGTATGCGTTTACATCTGTTTCTATTACTTTCTGTTCAAATGTCACCCCAGCTCTCAAAGAAATGTCTGGTTAATTTGCATAAATTTGTGTTTCCCAACATTTTTAGAAAACCTGTAGTTTTATCAGCAAACCTGTTTCTCATAGGGCTGTGTCTAAGCCTACAGATTGGCGTTTGCTTTGCCAGGGTATTCTTATCTTCGTGGGCCTTTGATCTTAATGTAATGGTTAGAGCCTTGTGTGCAATCAAGTTAAGTGCTCTTTTTGCTCCATGGCAGGGGGTGTCCTACATCTCTTCTAAAAGATTGCTTGAGTTCATACTGGACAAGTTAGCTTTGACAGGAACGAGGGATTGCGAGCTAGAGCCAAGCCAACTCAAACTTGATCCTTTCTGTATGTTGTGGGTGGCTCTGAGGTTATTCTTGTACTGTGCGTACCTCTTAGAACCTCTAAGGTTGAATAATGATGGATTGTACCCATTGGGACCAGGGTCGACATTCTGCGGCTGTAGGTAAAGCATTTTTTCCTGCTCTCATCTGTTCTCATTTTCATCCATTTCCGGGACAAATATTTCCCTTCCAGATTCACAATTCACTTCCGGTGTTGTCGCCTTTTATCGACCCTGATTAAAACAATAGGGGTTAGATTGATATGTCAGTTTTAGGTTTGTGGAATAACCATGAAATGCATAACTGATTTTGTTTGCATCACATCAATGGCCTTTTCAATCAGTTGCCCAAGGGTCATGGTCAACTCTTGAAGAACTTCTTCCATGTGCCAAGAAGAGCTGACTGACTTTATTGCCTCCTTTTCCAATTTAGACCAGGCTGTAGAAAATAAAGCAAAAAAGGATTAAATTGTAAAATCTATTGTGTTATTAAAATCACATTTACAGATACCACCTACTGAGAAGGTTCTGTGAATGGAACAGGTCAATGAATAGTGAGATTCTTCTATAAGGTAAGGGCTTTATGATCTGGATTCTGATGTGTGAATAATAGCTCTGTGCAATCCAATTTTGATACCATACATGGTGTGCTCATCTCCTTTACTTTATTTTCAGTAGTAAAATTAAATGGAACAGCAGGGGTATTCTGATTTTCTGAGTGTAGGAAGAATGCCATCATAGGGAATACAGCATCCAGTGATGTATGTAAATGCGCTGAGAATTTTCAATTGCTTGCAAGCTTCACATAGCAATATAAGGAAGGATAATTACATGGGGGAGATTAGAGGCTTGGTAATATAGAAGTTGGAATTGTAATGTCAAGGGGGAAGGTTTGTAAGAATGTCACAAGTGAAATGGGGTGAATAGGAAATATAATGTATTAGAATGAACAGCCGTGCTAACTAATGATGGGTAACATTTCCTCACCAAAAAAGGTTATTTTTCTTTCTTGATCGAAAATGTTTGGCTAGAAACCAGCTTTTCTGTTTCTAACATATGAGAATTGTCTGAGCTGCAGAAATGAAACGACTGATTTGTCACGAAAACAAAAAATCAGATCTGCGAATTGCAACCCTACCTAATGACAAAGAAGGTAGGGGAAGAAGAAGTGGTGGTGATGATGATCAAGGTATGTCATATCGAGGAAATTGTAGAGTGGTGCCTGGGTTATGGTCCTACTCGTGCACATACTATGTTTCTGTGTTCTGCTTAGGCTTTGGCCTGGACTGGCCCTCTAGAGCACACCAGGCAAAATATCGGTCAGCCACCGGCCAACAGCGAACTCTGCCAGCAGGTAGGGTACTGCAATGTGCAGCTGATGGATGCATATACCCAGCCAATGCTACTTGAATGTAAAAACATGAGGCCACGCATATTCACATTTACATCATCTGTTGGCCACCAGCCTTAAAGTGCCAGAGCCGTCTCCTCATCACTGGTCCGGCCCTGCTTATGTCAGTGCTGGTGAGAGAGAACCTGTTTGCTTTGGAGTACAACAATCATCATGGAAGACATTGGAAATGCATTATTAGCTGCAGGTTTGTTTACACATGTTCTACACTAGTATATCTATACATTTACATATATTTTAAATATATGGTCTATAAAAATAATTGTAGCAAGCTGACATAACTTGGCCTCATTGAGTAGAAGCTCAAACCAGGAGCTGTGAATCACATTATTCTTTGCTTGAATTTCTTCTAACAGCTGCTAAGATTCTTTGCTTTATTTCTTTGCCTTTTCAATCCAAGTTAAGCAGGGCCACAACTGAGTTGACATTTTTAAATAAAACTTTCTAAAACGGCTTCTTTAAAAATGTTCCCACTCCCTGGGTCTTAATCACCCCATCAGACTGCCATTCTTTTTATTTCTTCAACCTTAATGTTTGTAGAGAGAGATGGCCAAAACCAGCAGGAATCTGCATTAATAGAGAAATGTATAGCTTTAAACTTCAATTAGGGGGCAGGAGAAGGAGGGAGACTTTATATTATTCTTCTGGCATCTCTGAATGTGCATTTCCCATATAATAAGTGAATAATAATATGGAGTGATTGGTAAGAGTGGCCTTTTTTCCCCTCTCCACATTTAATAAAATGACAAAATGGCAGTCCCAACAGGTGGTCCCTTTCAAAGTCTGAAATCCACAAGAATCTGAACAAAAGAGACATCCGTACCTAATGTTCAGAGGGATTTGGAAAACTGTTCTTTCTTTTGTTAATTGTCAGATTTAGCCATGTTCATTGCTGTTGAACCACATATTCACGGCATATTGGATGGATGGGGGGGGCACAGGCTAGCAGTTTTTGTTAACAAACGTCGGAAATGAGAGGTTAATAAGAATTAAGAATTAAGGACCTTCCTACTATTAACATGACCGATGGACGCAAGGAGAGACTTTTGCTTAAGGACACTAAAAGCTATGCACATATAAATCTGTAAGTGTGGGGGGTTATTTCTTAAACATTAATTCTAGGAAGATGAAAATGTTAATCCTGACCTCTGCACAATTAATAGAGGAGAAGCGTGGCCCTACATAATGCATGGTAAACGTAGCAAGATTTTCTTTCGACTTTGTTTCCCTGTGGTTGGTTAACCTGTTGGTTGATTAAATCATGTAGGCCAGTGTTTATAACAATAGTGTGTGTGTGTGTGTATATTATACATATATGCTTATATGCTTATACATATATAGCCACTCTAGCACCACGTACTCTTAATCTAAAATCACATGCTTCCATGCGCACAGTCACTCTAACACTATACACTTACACGCACATACATGCGCACAGTCACTCTAACACTATACACTTACACGCACATACATGCGCACAGACACACAGTTCACACCTTGCCTTTCCCCTTACATTTCTAGCTCTAGAGTTTTAGAACTACATGTTTGTTTGCAATTTTATGATGTACTGTGAATGTTATTTCTTTATTTTAAATAACTGTTTACGAACATTTTAAATACATCTGAAAACTTTCTCTATTTTATATTTCAGATGCTGTAGTCCACCCCCCCCCGGCGTTTGGCCCAAGCACAGTGTCCAAAAATGGCACCATGAAATATGGCCTGCTGTCCGACTATTGGCAGAGCTGTTTTTAATTTCTGATCCTCAGATCTTGAAAAGCTAAATAGGAGATAGTTGGTCTATTGTAGATTAATGTTATGAAGCCACATTTTATTAATGTACAGATAAAACTTTTTTGTGTATTCAGTTGTGAGCTGCCCCAACCATTGTGATATGGTAAATATGTATATATTGTTAATGTGTAGCTACTCAGATCTACGTGTATCTATTGCTGTGGATGCCTTACTCCATTGAGCGCTCAACAGATTTGGACTGAAACCATGGATCTCCTGCAAGAGCTTTGCTAGCCGCTAGCGCTTTGGAATTGAATGTTATGAGTTGTTCTGTCGTCTCCTTTAGCTTTTTTTTCTTCGTTGTTTGTATTTCTTTTTGATTAACTGCTTTCGCCATATTTCAAATACAACGATAAAAGGATGTCACTACCTCTCACACAATCCAAAACTTACTTTAAATTAGCGGAAGCTGTTAAAAGAGTTAATTTCGTGTTGGGGAACACTTCATTTTTAAGCAACACAATCTCAGATAGCGATGCATTTTTGCTATAGAAAAGGGTGTGTCTTTTTGGAAGCTTTGGGTTGAGTATCATCACTAGAATAATTCTTCCATGCTTGCGGCCATGCACTCTATCACTATATCACTGACTTATATGTATATGGACTTATTTATGCTAGTCCTACCATGGCTTTTAACAAGCTTTCAAACTGGAACTGGCCTTTTCCTTCTCTCTGTTCTTAATGTGGGTTGCTATCTCAATTAATAACTAATGTGTTGTTTATAGACAATAGGAGAAGGGAAGGGGAGGTATAGGGATTAATAAGGTGCTTATGAAATCATAGTGACTGGGGAAAGAGGACAGCGGTAAAGCAGTGACGGATAACACTGAAGGTTATGGCGGCGTGCTATGCCCTTCAGGCAGTTAATTCATATTAAGGCAGGAAGGGTCACAGACTTTCACTACATGACAACAATCAACAGAATCATCCCCTTTATGATGGAAGACACGGGTGTTCTCCTCCTGCTTCCCACGTTATCCAACTCCAGTTTTAGGTCATGACATTAGGTTTCCCATCAAACTGTAAAAACAAACATCTAGAGAAAGTATTCAGCACTGCCTTGTTTGTGTTTGGAGCACAAAGTACTCGAAGTGGGAGACATTCATTTTATTCCAAACACTTACATGAACACCCAAATCTTATTCCAAAGAACCCAGTTTTATTAAGATTCCGAGAGGTCCGAAAGGAGAGCCAGCCTGCCTGCCAGCCTGCCAGCCTGCCAGCCAGCCAGCCTGCCAGCCTGCCAGCCTGCCAGCCTATTTATATTCAACCCAATTTCATTTAGCACTATTTGGATATTGGGCTGTTGAGGTATACGGTGTAAGAGAAGACATTTCCACCCCCAAGAAGTCTTTCCTGCTGTTTTATTTCACATACATTTCGTTTGATACATTGAAAAATATTAATCTAGTGCTGTGCTTCTGTGTGGGTTTTGTTAATAAATAGTCCTCTCAGCATATTCAACTACTTGATAATTAATACTAAACATGCTATACAAACTTGGCGTTTCATCAATTCCTGAATAAGAAAAGAGCTGATGAGTTCTAATACTGGATATAATCAGGGCCAGACTGGACTACCAAGAAATTTCCCAGCTGGCTACCTCTCTTGGGGCTGGCCATGAAATTATACATGTGACTGTGGCTGCCACTGTGTATGACATAATTACTACTACTGTCTAAACGACTTATCTTACCACACACTTGGTGAGGGCCTGTCAGGATTTGAACCAGTGAGATTTGAGCAGGCTCTGCAGCCGGGCTGTTTTATAACAGAGCTAAAGGTCTGGCTTCGCTCCTGGATTGGATCCAGTCCCCATGACCCCTGTATGTGAATTGTATGCTGTTTAGGGGGCTGTGTGTGTAATTACATATAGATGTATAGAAGAGTTCTATTAATCCGTTCCTGGTGGTGTAGCGGTAACGTAACCTGCTTTACATGCAAAGCATTGCTGGTTCGAGTCCTGATGGCTTCTGCAGAGTGATGAGGTGTAATTATAGTGTGATAATTGCTGTGTTAGTTAGTGTGAGTGTAAAATTTTAGAGTGTGCGCAAATGAGTATTATTTGTAAGTCAGGAGAAAGTAGGGTCATATACCCACGTCTGCAAAATGACACCAACTGCCTGGTGTTGTAAAGGTAAGGAAACCTGCATACCATACAAGCGATCGCTGGTTGGAGTCCTGGTGGCTCCTCCGTGGTGTGAGTGTGTATATTGTTTTAGAGTAGGGGCATATAAGTATATGTGAGTCAGGAGAAAGCAGGGTCATATATCCACGGCGAGAGAAGCCTTTCAGCTGCTCAGTGGCGTGAAGGTATAGTTACCTGCTTGACATACAATGGATCACTAGTTTGAATCCTCACAATGACTTCTACATGTAAGTGGCTCTGCTTGTGTGTACTAGTGTTAAAGTGGCTCTGTGGCATTGGTCACTTGCATACACATCTACAGCCTCACACCAACATCCGCATACACATAGCTAGTTGTGGTAAGCATGTGCTAGGGCTGCAGATAATGTAAGTGAAAGATACAAAATCTTGTTATTTTGGAGAATTGTAACAATTCAGCTATAATAAAATGCAGCACGAGTAATGAGGACGTTGATACATTATTATACAAAGTGTTACATCCCTAATACATTCCAGCATCTATTATTATTACTATTATTATTGTTATTAATAATATTATACTACTATTATTATATATATTACTATTAAAATTGTTATATTTGATTATTATTAGTATTGCTATTATTATTATTATTGCTATTAATAATATTATTACTATTGTTATCGATACAGTCATATATTTTTAAAAAATGTTGCATCATTGAATATGTTGGTTGACAATGAACCCCATTAATTTTTCCAGTGCCCCCTGAGGCTGGGGTGAGGATGAACAGACGCCATGTCTGAAACTTTGTATAGCACATACTATAGTCCAATCTTATAGCATAAAGTGCAGACATTGCCCCGTTATACATCGTTCACATAATAATGATTATTATTGCCCCTCTCCATGCAGTAGATGCCCTGTTACAGCTCCTGTAGCTGTCCTCCCATGAATATCACGGTTTATTCACGTATTGTTACTGTGAGGTCTGCCCCCCGCAGGCTGTCAGGATCTCCTGGTAGCAATGGAGGTGGATCTTGCAGGTAGAGGGCGGCCCTGATTGATCCACCTGGGTCAGGACTGCTGGGCTGTTCAGTGATTTCCAAAGAGCTGCTTTGATGTTGCCGCTTAATCCACTCTTTCTATTAAGAAATGTAAACCCAAAAGACCCCACAAGTTTGCGTGGGGGGCTGCTGTCAACTTTCTGCCCCCCGAAAAGCCTTTTTGGGGTGAATTTTGGAATTATCTGCTCAATCAAGCAGCAGGCCAAGGCCCTGGAATATAATATTGGTTGCAGATCAGCGGAGCTCTGGGGTCTGGATTATTACACCAAAATCTACCTCATGGAGGGATTGTTTGGACTCCGGCTGAACTATTACAGTAAGGACACGGAGGGCCGGTGAGTGGCTTGTTTACAAGACAAGCATGTGGTTTTATTTATCAATAAATATTTTTTAAAAAAAATAGAAACTGGGCCGAAAGGGTTAAACCCTGTGTTTTATGCTGTTGTGATGTAGCATCTGAGATGTTTGCCGCTCGCTTATATGTCTTAAACAATACGATTGTGTTTGTCTTGCGATGGGCTGCACGCCGCTGTGGCACACAGAGGGTTAATATTGTATCGCTGTTTACTCTTTGTGCAGAGTTTACGTCCATGTTCTGGGGTTTGATTCGCTCGCTGGGCCGCGGCGTGCCGGTTACCCTCTCATGTGGGTAAAGCTGATCGTTCCAAGTTCTTGGTGCTGATACGTTGTATATATTGTGTATATAAGTAATAATAGTAATAGTAATAATGCCGTCTGCCATTTTTGCTATGTGTCATTTAAAGCCTCCCGCATGCCCCTCGTTTCTCTGCCGTGTACTGGACATTCCGTGTTTAATTGCCCGGATAATTCTGATATATCTGCCTGCCGGGTTGTGTCGGGGGCCCTCGCGCAGGATATGTCTGCCTACCGGGTTGTGTCGGGGGCCCCCACGCGGGATATGTCTTATTATTATTATTAGTATTGCTATTATTATTATTAATAATAATATTATTACTATTGTTATCATTTATTTTTAAAAAATGTTGCATCATTGAATATGTTGGTTGATAATGAACCCCATTAATTTTTCCAGTGCCCCCTGAGGTTGGGGTGAGGATGAACAGACGCCATGTCTGAAACTTTGTATAGCACATACTATAGTCCAATCTTATAGCATAAAGTGCAGACATTGCCCCGTTATACATCGTTCACATAATAATGATTATTATTGCCCCTCTCCATGCGGTAGGTGCCCTGTTACAGCTTCTGTAGCTGTCCTCCCATGAATATCACGGTTTATTCACGTATTGTTACTGCGAGGTCTGATCCCAGCAGGCTGTCAGGATCTCCTGGTAGCAATGGAGGTGGATCTTGCAGGTAGAGGGCGGCCCTGATTGATCCACCTGGGTCAGGACTGCTGGGCTGTTCAGTGATTTCCAAAGAGCTGCTTTGATGTTGCCGCTTAATCCACTCTTTCTATTAAGAAATGTAAACCCAAAAGACCCCACAAGTTTGCGTGGGGGGCTGCTGTCAACTTTCTGCCCCCCGAAAAGCCTTTTTGGGGTGAATTTTGGAATTATCTGCTCAATCAAGCAGCAGGCCAAGGCCCTGGAATATAATATTGGTTGCAGATCAGCGGAGCTCTGGGGTCTGGATTATTACACCAAAATCTACCTCATGGAGGGATTGTTTGGACTCCGGCTGAACTATTACAGTAAGGACACGGAGGGCCGGTGAGTGGCTTGTTTACATGACAAGCATGTGGTTTTATTTATCAATAAATAGTTTTTTAAAAAAATACAAACTGGGCCGAAAGGGTTAAACCCTGTGTTTTATGCTGTTGTGATGTAGCATCTGAGATGTTTGCCGCTCGCTTATACGTCATTAACAATACGATTGTGTTTGTCTTGCGATGGGCCGCACGCCGCTGTGGCACACAGAGGGTTAATATTGTATCGCTGTTTACTCTTTGTGCAGAGTTTACGTCCATGTTCTGGGGTTTGAGTCGATTGCTGGGCCGCGGCGTGCCGGTTACCCTCTCATGTGGGTAAAGCTGATCGTTCCAAGTTCTTGGTGCTGATACGTTGTATATATTGTGTATATAAGTAATAATAGTAATAATGCCGTCTGCCATTTTTGTTTGCTATGTGTCATTTAAAGCCTCTGCATGCCCCTAGATGCCCCTCGTTTCTCTGCCGTGTACTGGACATTCCCGTGTTTAATTGCCCGGACAATTCCCCCGCGCGGAATATGTCTGCCTGCCGGGCTGTGTCGGGACCCCCACCCCCCGCGCCGGATATGTCTTTGCCTGCCGGGCTGTGTCCCCCCCCCCCCGTGCAGGATATGTCTACCTGTTGGGGACCCCCTTGGCGGACTATGTATGCCTGCCGGGTTGTGGCGGGGGCCTCCCCCGCGCGGGTATGTCTGCCTGCCGGGTGTGGCGGGGCCTCCCCCCGCGCGGAAATATGTCTGCTGCCGGGTTGTGGCGGGGCCTCCCCCGCGCGGATATGTCTGCCTGCCGGGTTGTGGACGGGGGCCTCCCCGCAGCGGGATATGTCTGCCTGCCGGGTTGTGGCGGGGGCCTCACCCCGCGCGGGATATGTCTGCCTGCCGGGTTGTGGCGGGGGCCTCACCCCGCGCGGGATATGTCTGCCTGCCGGGTTGTGGCGGGGGCCTCACCCCGCGCGGGATATGTCTGCCTGCCGGGTTGTGGCGGGGGCCTCACCCCGCGCGGGATATGTCTGCCTGCCGGGTTGTGGCGGGGGCCTCACCCCGCGCGGGATATGTCTGCCTGCCGGGTTGTGGCGG
>VKOC01000008.1:29492064-29547790 GCA_009364415.1 Spea multiplicata
AAAGGTCGTGAAGGGGTTAAGCCGGCGAGCATTTCTGCTTTTTTTTTTTATATACGCGCGTATGCCTTTTCTAATCTGTAAGTGAGCAGTTTACTTGTCGAGAAGCCACTGTATACTTTAAAATACTATGTAAATATGCTTTTTAATTCTGGATGAAGTCTGCAATAGCTAGACCTAATTTGTTTGTGCTGCTGGTCTTACTAAATATTAGTCTTGACTTTACAGCTATTTGCCTCTGCCAGACACTCGCTTTGTGTCTGAAATATTCCACAACAATCAGAGCCCCGACTGTTCCCTCTCTGGCGTTTACCTAAGTATGCTTAGTATATTTTGCTACTGATAAATCAATAGCGCTGTGTTGTAATGTGCAAACTTCCAGCTGTAAATGACTTATAAGCAAACTCTAACCACAGGTCTAACGTGTCACCCCTGATCCTGTTGGCTTATAAAACATTTGGCTTTGCTTTATGTACAGTTTGCCTTGTGTCGGAGCTCAAGAGTGTGTGAACCGTAAGGAATATATACATCCTCCCTGAAGAATTTGGCTTGTGACTAGTATTTGCCCAAACCTGCCCTGCGAGATTAATAGAAGGCAGCCTTATTTAATTTAAAAAAAAAAAAGTTATCTTCAATAAGTATTGCATACATTTTATATTTCGGGCTTTAGTTGCTTTAAAGCCTTATATCTAATTTTTAAGGAGTTTGATCTAGGAACGTAGAATTTGACCACCATGCCACCTGTGACGTTTTTTCTGATCACTTTTATCTACTTTTTTTAGGCCAGTATATCTTTATTTACGCCGCCATATGTATGTACTGGATTACTCTCCCTCTCCGTCTTTATAGGTGGGTTTGCTTGGGGTGGGGCTGGGCTCGCCCAACAATGCCTTTTAATGGAAGGGAACTGGGCTGGAAGAAGGGGGAAGTAGTGTGGGGAGTAGGCAGAACATGGGTTTGGTTGGCATGGCATAGAGAGTTCCCAGTTTTGTTAGATGACCACTGGATACGTCATATAGCTAACCACAAAGTGCTGCATTCCAAATTCAGACTAAATGCTAGAATCGTATGGAATGCTCTATACGTTAAACAACTAATTTAAAGCGTCTTCTATAGAAACTGAACCCTAAATTATTTTTGTGATCCCGCACCTCTTGAAAAATACATAGCATCAAGCCACATACACCAGTCACCTGCAAGCCACGCAACTAGATTCAGCTTACCCTTCTGACCATGGACCACTATAAGAATAGATGACAATATGACCTAAGACTAAAAAGAATACATTAGCCACATTGTACAGGTACCAAGTAAATAAAAAGGAAAAAAAATTAAAATAGCATGCAAAAGCGATTTAGGTAAAAAAAATTAATTAAAAAAAACATGCTGAATTGATCTCCAATTGTGCCTGAAAATGGGAAAAATATCCTTCTTGACTCCAAATTAATTGAGGTTTTTTTTTCCATCAAAGAAAACTATAAAAAAAATATATATACAGACTTAACAGTGCTTGGATGAAAACAAGTTGGAAAAATCAATATGTGGAATAATGGCATTTAAATAATATATAAGTAAATTAACCGTGTTGAAAAATTGGATTATATGCATAAACAAGAGAAAGATAACACTGGCTGTATTTTCAGTGGTGCGTAACCAAGCTACAGGGGCATTAACAAAATTAAAAAAAAAAAAAAAAAAAAAAAAAAGCAGGTATCTTCGGACTGATATGGTTATATGATTTATTCTTTTGTGTTACATACTGGGATTTTTTTATTTATTTTATTTCTTTGCATGAATGTTGGTGCGTGCAAGGACATGTGGTGCTGTCGCTCCGCTTTCAAAAGCAGTTTGACTTTAAGAAAATTAATCTCCAAGAGAGGTAAAGTGTGTGAAGTCTCGGTAAAATTTGGCAGACTGCTGCAGAGATTGAAATGAATGTGATCTTTGCAGCGCTTATGTTTGTGAAATTTAATATAACCTTGTTGCTTAATCTTGGAAGCCTTCTTTTAGGCTGTCATATGTTCAAGATGCAAAGAATACAGACCTAGACTTCATATGTGTATATATACTGTATACTTGGACTCCGCTACGTTACTACAGGTCTAAACCTGTGTTTCAGAATTCTAAATGTCCGTTTCTAACCAAAATAACACCTTACTGATGATGAGCATTAAAAATAGTAGTCACCGAGTCAGATTACTCGCCTGGTAATATGGGGAAGTGCCTTGTTTTAAGAACATGCGAGGGGGTATGATGATGGTGAGTGGCAGATCAGATGAGTGTGTGGTTTTGTCGGCCAGCGGCACACCAGGCATTTATCCTGTGTGCCAGATGGCCCGTCCATGTGTGATTGATACCATTGAGTATGTTTTATACCAGGGATGGACAACTCAAGTCCTTGAGGACCACAAACAAGTGTCCCAGGCATCTAATTAAAACGTACTTGGTTTTAGATGAGGGTGCAGGAAATTCCTAGCCTGTTTGTGGCCCTTGACAACTGGAGTTGTATATCTGCCATCGCTAATGAACTGAAAAGAAGCTCCAGCAAGGCTGTGACATGCAGTAAAGTTACTGGCTATCATGGGTTCAATCTAAAGATATTTCAGTCTACTAGACTACCAAACTTCCCTACCATACTAAAAACTGTTAACAAAAACAAAATCCAACCAACCATCCAAATTAAATCTTAACTAAACTGGCGTATCCAGATCTCTGTGGTTTACACTCTCGGCTTGAATTAAAGTCCTGAAAGCCATGCCAGAGTTACCTGGTGGGATGTCCCTTATCCCCACTATTATTTATTCTGTATTCTACTGATAAGAACGTAAGAACTTAAGCTATTTTTGAAATAATGTGCGGCAGTCCGATATTTTTTTATCTTAATATTTCTTTTTTCTTCTAATCTTCTTGAGGTTTTAGCACAGTTATCATTGTTGATATATTTTATATTATTGGTCACTTTCTCTCTTTTTTCCCCCTGGTTTTGGAAGCCCTGATGGTGCTCTCAGAAATCTATGAAATATAAAATGAAACTAATGAAAAAGCTACATGAAGAAAAGTATATATTATTACAAAGGAACTCTGCTTGAGTACTTTTCTGCACCATATGCAAGATTAAGTGACTTGTTATGAAAATTCCAAATGGATGTTTTTGGAGGCCATACAAGGCATCAGCACCTCTCCTACCAAACTTACAAAAGGTCTTACTAATGCATAAAGCAGTAGTAACGGTCAAGGAAGCATTACCCACCTACAACTCTCGTTTCGTTTTCTCTACTGCTTCAATTGTTTTTTTTTTTGTTTTTTTTTTTCATTTATTCATCTGCTAATCTCCTTCTTCTGTGCTCGATCTTTCCTTTCCTTTTTTCTTACCGCCACATGTTCCTATTGATGATTTCAGATATTCAGATACATTTAATATATCTAGCTGTATGGTTAGTTTTAATCTCGGTCTGATTGATAATGTAAAACTCTCCAGATTTGACTTTTATTAACGCATTTGAACTTTATTTACACTGAAGCATCACATGATTGCACCTCCTGCAGGCATCTTTGGTGTGTAAACAGTCACACAGGATTATAACGAGTCTTAAGAAGATTTAATAAGAGTCATGTTAAAACCAACCAGGGGCCACTATTGGAGATACTGACTTTAGTACTTATTAAAGAAGTTTGGACTTCTTCATCTGAGCTGTCCTTGATGCATTTGTCACTGCCCCATTACAAGGTTACGTGTGGTCACCTTAAAGACCCACACAGTCTACATCATTTAAAAGTCTGGATAGACGCGTGGACAATCTTAAGTAATTATCAAGATAAAATGTATTTAAATAAATATAGAATGGCTGTTATATCTTTTTGTGCCGGTGTTTACCATCGATACTATTTGATTCCTTTATATGAAAAGGCATATATGAAGTTCTCCCTAATGCATTTAGAGCGACTCATGATATGTTTGGGCTCTGGAGCATGCTAAGAAAATAAACCTTTGCCGATCTATATCTTCTTTCCTTTGGAAGTTTATACAATACAGAACACGTTTTTTTAATCCTGATTCTATAGCAAATGCCTTTCTGTCCCATGGCAAACAAAATACGAACAAATTATGTGAAATTTTGCGCTATTCATATTAAAGACTTATGGGAAGTGTTTTAACATGAAACAGTACTAGGGTTTACACTTCTAGTTATAATATATATATATAAAGTAATAAAGTAGTGATAAAGTAATCTTATATAAAGTTATTTTCATTCTTCCTCTCGGGCTAATCTAATTCTCCCTGGAGCTAACTGATCCTCACTTGCGGCCGGTGATGTAACCTGATTTGCATGTCATCTGCACATTTGTGTAAACTGTTACTGCTAGAGGCTGCTGCCGTTTCATTTCTATGGAAATTAGATAGACGTTTGGTAACTAATAGCGCCGCAGACTGAAATGAAGCATGGGTTAAGTTACTGTAAAACACAACCCCGCTGAGCCACATGTGTTAAGGGGACAATGCCCCTGACAGTCCCCTAAACAATGCGTATTACAGTACTATGTGAGTATTTTAATATGCATTTGTATAAAACCATGGGAGAAACTTCAGCTACACAGCTGCAGCTGCCCCCTCCTCTACTTGAAGCAGTTGAGTAGTGGCAGAAAAGAGCTCCCATTGGCATCAATAGGAGCGCTTCCTGCACAGAATAACTAGCATGGGGATGAGGGAAGGGGCAAATGGGACAACAGGGTATCTGTGCTGAGCAGTTCTGGTCGTCACACTAACACCGCACGCTTTAAACACAATATACACTCGTACACACACTAACACACACAAGCTCACTCTAACGCACACTCCAACACCATACACTCAAGCTAATACACACAAGCATAGACCATGATATGTTTAATCTGCTAAAACCACCATATTTACCCATCAATAGCTTCAGCAACCAAAACTGGTTGATATCCCGTTACCTTCTATCATTAACCGTCTGGTTACTAATGGAAGATTAAGTGCTCACTCAAATTAAAATAGTACTCTGCACTGGTCTATCATTTGTGGTAGTAGTAGTACAATAGTTGCCCAGTCCCATTGCTTGTGAATGTCTTGCTCGAGTATGGATGCCGTTCCTTGATGGCATACAAGCTCTGTTGGCTAGGAAAGTGACTTAAGCCCTGAAGTAATACTGTGCCCATGTATAATGTATCCTGAGTTATAGATAAGCCCCAGATTATATGTTCTCCCACCCATCTTGCCAAGAGGAAACACAAGGGCTGAATTTGCATAGGAACTGTTCTACATTAAGAAATCTTTCGTTTCACCTGTAAGGAAAAAATGTACTGAAGTGGAGAATTTCGAGGACCTGTGTGTGAGGTCCGTCCGTTAAGAGCCACCGGCTAAATTCTAAGGAAATGTAGCGGGGAATACGTTCGCTGTTCCTGTTTATTATCTGCATCTGTCTTATTTTTTAATTTGTTTTAATTTTTTTACTTTAATAAAGATGTGAAAATTCATCATAGTTTTACATTGGATGCAATGACCCACCAAATGAGCTGAAAATAAATATCAGTTATGCGCCCATAGAGATCCTCCCTGTGAGTGCATGATCCGTGTAGCAGGTCACGCATGTGCAGAGCTAATATGACAGCCTGGAGGTAGGGCAAGATAAGTATGGTTTTCATCTAGAAGTGTGCTAAATAGTTATCACAACAGCTTTTTGTAGTCCATCCTTTATTTAGCAGAACACTAAATGACATAGACCAGATATATTTGAATACACCTCCTGTGCCATGGAATCCGCTGTTCACTGGGTGATTATCCGCTCAATGTCTGTCCTGGTGTCTTCCAGAAAAAAGGAAATGATGGCCCAAATATTGGGCGACCGAGAGACTACTTTAAGAAAACTCAGCTCTGGCTTTTATGTGAAGACCGTTTTCTCCTAATGCTTGAAGTTGTGGCAGAACAATCCAACACATTCATTGGCATCAACGTTATTTATTCTGTTCAGTTTTGTCTTTTTCACGTTATCGCATCTTTGGACTGTCTGTGTTTATAGTCTTTTCAAACCTTGTGTTTTACAGATTGGAACGACTGGTGGACGTTCTTCGGAAAAAGGTTGGGGTTGGAAATGTCCGGACTGTGATATGATTTTAACGACTAGGATACAATACTTTTACATCTGTTGACCTGGCGGTGGGGTCTGTCTGACGTGTAAACAGCACCGCATAAAGCAGCTGGAATCCACAAGCATAAAGAGCTTTGTGAGAAAAGCGAAGGAGAACTTGGATCGACCCCGCCAAGTCAACAAACCCAGTCGTTAACTATTCTGTACGCTCTAGCTGAGCCTTCATTGTGAATATGTTGAACTCTGTATGTGGAAAATGGTAGGTGATTAATTAGAATTGGCTATACGGTATGTGTGCATGTGAAAAGGAAAAAAAAAATATATATATATATATAGTTTGAAAGTGCGTGGAGAGCAATCTAAGCATTCATTCTAGAATGCCTTAAGTTAAAGTTTGGAAGTCTGAACTTTTGACCTTTTAATCTGCAGAAACGCACCTCTTATATCAAGCGGAGCTCACATTCTAGGTATTTCCATTGTTGTGGCTTTGAATAATCTGGCACAATTTGGGAATTCTTGTACTAGGCCACTGTTCTAAATGGATAGGGTTTATTCGCCCAACTAGAAGTTTCAACAAGACTTATTATCAATTCTCCAACTCCACCATGCATTATGAAGGGCTTACACAGCCAGCTTGCCCTGTATAATGCATACTTTAAGTTAATGTCTATGTATTTAGAATACAAGGTCATAAATGTCCTTGTTGATGTAATAGCCCGTATAGTGTATGTATGTATATATATATAAATATATAACTGTCTTGAATTTTAGTTCATTACACAATGCAGTATTTCACGTGGGCTCTTTAGAAAGTCCTTGTTTTGAAGACTATTAAGGAACATTAGTTTCCAATGGAAGCCATTACTGGGAAAGGCATCCATGAGTCTTCAGTGCCTTTAAACATGGAAGCTTGGGACTAGACGGCAGATAAGAAGCCCATCAGCTCATCTAGTCTGCCGCTAAGTGCAATCCGTTCACCAACAGAAACAGCTAAGGAGCTTTCTTTAAGTGTGCAAACAAAGCGTATTGTCCTTGATTTTTTTTTCTTTGGTTGGGAATGGGACATGTTAACCTTTTTACTATCTTCTTTTAAACCCTTGATATACTTTAGCAGATTTATGGCTCCTTAAATTGTGACCTTAACCCTCTAACCTTCTGATACCTGGATTACCTGTGTCCCAGAAGTCGGGGGTGGGTGGGAGGTGAGCCACCTTACCATTAACCTGAAGTCCCTTAGGACTGAGGCGGGTGTTGTATGGATAGCATTGATTAATGATCCACATTTGGAAATAATCCACTTCACTTTGGTAGGCGTGATTCTGTTTAAGCCCATGACTCAGTGTTTATCTATTTTAGAAATAAATGAACCAACTTTTGTATTAAGTAAATGAGAGGAATGAGAAAAGTAAACTGAATCAGAATTATTTAACGTTTGCTTTGCAGCGGTAGAGCCTGTGGTCTGTATGGACATGGACAACTTCCCAGCCTGGTTTCTGTTCTCACTTTGAGAGAATGAGGTCTATTTACTAAAACGTGAGATTTTTTAGATGGCTTTGAAGGATTTAAACTCAAACTTTTTAAAGGGACGTCTTGGGTGAGAGTGTTATGAAGGGCTGAGCGTGTTTAGGTAAATGCGGGGAGATTTCTGGAGAATCGTCTCGGTAAATCAAGATTTGGTCCTTCATACATAGAGAAGTCTGTGAATTGCAAACAAACTCTCTATTTAGTGAATAAGCACCAGTATATAGCCAACCACAGTTTGAGTTGTAATTACAATGGGCTGGAGGCACATAAAAAAGGCGTATGTGACTAATTCACCTATTAAGTATTATAATACAATGGAATATGACAAGAAGAATATTTCATTTAATTTACCCTGTTAAAACATTTCTGTTTACGTTATTGTGACCTTTTTGATGTACAACCCTGTGATACCCTCATACCCAAAAAACATTGAGCTCCTAGAAAAGAGGGGCATCAGGGGGTAAAACGTTCGACCCTCTGTAGTCCCAGGGAGAAGATATGCCATTCCTATGGTTAACTTCTGCATAACTCTTTTTCCCCCAAAGGAAGTATTTTCTAGGACTTCTTGATGTGAAATATCTTCAAGTTAATTTAACATTAAGATGTACGTATAAACCGGGAAGCACACTATTTAAAAGTTCGCGGTCACTTTGTAATGTCTGTTTTTGGAAGAAAAAGCAAGTTTTGTCCATTAAAATAACATGAAATGGATCAGAAATCCAGAACAGACGGTATTAATGTTGTAAATGACTATTGTGTATTTTGAATTGAATATCTTCATAGGCGTAGAGAGGCCCTTTATCGCTCCCATCCTGTGTTCCAACGGCACGCTGTT
The DNA here is from genome assembly GCA_009364415.1 of Spea multiplicata. NCBI lineage: Eukaryota > Metazoa > Chordata > Amphibia > Anura > Pelobatidae > Spea > Spea multiplicata. The sequence continues at coordinate 29,500,528 of VKOC01000008.1, forward strand.
CGCTGATCCCAGTTTAAAAGGCTAATTGATGGCTAGAAATGTCCTTGATTTCCAGGAAAAAGTGACCCCAAACTTTTGAATGGTAGTGGACATTTAAAAATTACCATAGTGCACAGCATGTCTACCTCCATGGAGTCACTCTATGGCAAGGGCGTCCAACCTGCGGCCCTCCAGCTGCTGCAGGACTACATCTCCCATAATGCTCTTGGATGGGAGATTCTACGGCACTTACTGGGTTTTGGACGCTATATTTCCAGACTAAGTGAATGACCTCTAAAGTGGACTAGGAGCTGCTACCCCGCTCCTCCGGGTTCTGAGCGGGGAAAGCCAGGGAATGGACGCCACAATATTATGATTCACCTGCGTAAGGAAGGTGTGCGTAATAAATGCCGAGAACAAATAAGGCTCTTACCGTAGTAAAAGGGTGCCGTCATAATTTGTTTTTTTATTATCCTTTTGTAGCTTACTTCACTTCCTTGGTAATCTTTGGGTAGTTATTGCCTCTAGAAATGATTTACCTGTGATACAATAGAAGCAAAATAAATCTCGCATTTATTTCATTGTGTTCTGCACCACCTTATTCTTGTTGTGCGTTTAACCATTAACAAAACACTGCCCGATATCAGATTATCCAGGATAGGGCTGTATGATGTGTGTTGTGTTATGATGTTGTTAAAAGCTGTTACATTCAAATAAAGTGTTTGGTTTTTCTTATACGCAATACCTGGGTATATGTTCTCTCGGGGGGGGCGGCTGCCCTAAATAAAAAGCCAGCGCTATTAATGGTATTACATTCCACCAGTTTTACTTTGCAGGGTCATCTGATGGTGTCATCTGTTCATATTTGATCCTTTCTGTAAATTTTGAATTGTAAATTTTCTGGTTGGGTGATGTATCAACACAAACGCATCATCCAGGCTGATTAAAAAAACTCTTGCCTTTGTCATAAAGAATACTCAAATTCTGAAGGTTCCAAAAAAAACCTCATTTAACAGGCTGATCGTATTCACACTACCGCTTTTGGGGTCTACGCTACCAGTCTCTGAGGCTAAACTCTTTGGCTGCTTGTGCTGTTGCATTGAATATCAATGGAACCCCAGGTCGGAAGAAGATAATTAAAAAGGGGCTCTTTGCCCAAGCAGAAACCCTAATGGAAAACGTGTTTACACTGGAGCATCCACAACCAGTTTCATCGTCGTGATGTCAGCGACATGTTTTAATGGTAATTTCACACGTGTCGATATTCATGGTCTGTGCGACCAAAACCAATGAATGCCAATTTTCCATAATCGCTACTAACTTCGCAGCTTGCTGGGTTGATTGGTAGTGGCGTTTAGATAAACCTGAATGTCCTATTTTGTAAATAACCAAACTGGTATCTTTTTCGTTGGTGTCTAAAAATAATTGTGAATAAATCTTAATTTCATGTTAAATAAACCTTATTCCATGAAAACGTATTTTTTTCAATGGGACCTCCTTAACCTTGAAGTCTACCAGGTCCTCCTGTTCCGATACATTCCTTCCGATCCAGAGGTTGTGCCGGTCGCGTTCTATCACCCGCTGTCTCGTCAGATTACCCCGTGTCACCAGGACACGTCACGTGCTGGCTCACAAGAAATATTTCAGATGTTTCAAGGATGTTCATTGCCAGAGACGAACATAATACTCTGTCTTCAGAAAAGTGATGGTTTATTTTGGCACTGTCTAAAATGTTCACATATTTTAGACATTTGTTCGGTTGAAGCATGCACACTTTTAACTAATAGAATGTTGTTGAAATGCCATCTCATGTTACCTTGTGTTCTCTGAGATATGCACAAGCACAGACAACCCACACATTTATGTGTATGTATTGAGCTGGCGCAGTTAAACGCCATAGAGTGTGGAAGTTAGAACTTAACAGAAATGGTGGCTGCACCTTCCTTGATACCTAGGTCTTTAGTTGAAGGCCCTTTTATTGGGCCAACAGAAAAAAAAACATTGTAGAGTCACAAGCTTGCGAGACCTGGAAGGGTGGACCTTCCATCTGATAGAGATGTCCGAGATCCAAAAGCTTCTGTGGTTCTACACCATCTTCTCGGACTTTTTAAGATGTCCATCTCCTCTTAAAATAAGTATTTGTGTCTTCCTCCAATTACTAGAAAGACTTTAAAGAGGAGCTGTTGGCTTCACAGCCATTGGCATTAGAAACTTCTTAACATGTATTTTAGTTGGCATGTTTTGATTTTCTACCAGTGTAATTGCTTCAGAGGTGTTTGATTTAAAAGTATGGGACCATTGTACCCAGCAAAATGGAATGATGTGATAGAACTATTTGTATCAATGTGCTTTCTCCTATCCACAAGTTTATTTTGTGCACAAAGCTCTAAGCTTATAAGAACAGAGCCGCCTTCTCCTTTTTAACCTGTGTCAAGTAATGATATTGTCAATTTTAATATTAATTTTTTCTTTTCTAATAGTGCCACATAATCTTCTGGAGCTCTATAAATAAAATGTAATTTAATAATAAAATGTAGGGTTTTGTGAAAAAGTTAGTTATAATGTAAAACTGCAGATCTGATTTAACAAAAGGTTGAGGAATAATCGTACATATTCTGAGAAAAAGAAAAGGGAAGAAGGAACGAGCTGCTCCAATGGAATACACATAAGGTTTAGTTTGATATACAATTTATTTTTTTACTTTTTAAACCGGTAATCTGCGTTATGTACATATATTTGATGAGACGTCAAAATGTAGTAATTGTGAAAGTGACATAATTTTTAACTTAACTAAATTTGGGTAGGATTTTCTCCCATAGGGCTGAATGCCGTTGATGACTATTACTGATTAAGCATACTATTGTGTGCTAGCATTAGTTTAGGTTTTTGCTCTCACAAAATTGGTATTTTTTTTCTTTATTCCCAACAATATTGATTTGGTTAAAAAAAAAATGGATTCACTGAAGTAACCTCGTATCAAGATGTTAACGGAAGGTGGGTATCACTCTAGACAATTCATGTACGTATCATTGTTTAGCGGTTCTCCCAAAATTACTTTTTCACAGTTGTCTTCGATACACAACGGGGAAAATCATCATGACTCCATTGTATGTAGTTTCTGGAATGTGACACTTTTGTGCTAGACACTAAGTTGAAAGGATTCTATATTTCTTGCTGGGTTAACAAGAACTTAGAAACACAGGAAGCATTCTGGATGTCCTTTACTTTTTGTCAGTTGCATATAGTCATTAAAATATTAAAGCTCACGATATTATAAATATTTGGTTACATGAAACCAATTGTTTCACGTGTGACAAAATGTAGACTGGAAAGCCAGGTGGGTTTGCATGATGAATATGGACCAGGTTTTGGGGGGGAAAGCATCTACATACAGCAGAATGAGCTGAACTTTTGAGTTAAGTTTGGACTCCATGGAGAGAGAGAGAGAGTGCGTCCTGCATTGAGTATCCTGATTCTGGAAAATTAAGGACCTGAGTGAAGGTCACAGGGTGGTAAGTGTCTCAGCTGTCCCTACTCCTGGATGTGGACATCTCAAACTTGGGTTGAGTTGGAGGACCCGTCACTGAACCTGTGGAACTTCAGGCTTATGTCCGGTGAGATGCCATAGTCCAAAGAGGACTATGAAGTTTGGTACGTAGAACAGAATGTGATTTATCAGTGAGATGGTCTTTTGAAAGCTCATCCTTCCATAACTCTACTGGGGGTGGCGTTGAAGCTGTAACATTTTAAATACTTTTTTTATGACAAACCTAGAGCAGTTCTGAGAAAAGTTGAAAAATTTGTAGCAATCGCCCCGTAAACCGATACGCTGTTTTTGTCAATGTTCCTTGATAATTATAGTCTGTTGAGCTTGAGTTCTCTCGCTGTTAACTTTGTCTTTAAGTGATCTTCTCTTAAACTGGTTACTTACTTGTATAGACACTTCTAAAAAAATACATTTTCAAAAATTGAATGTTTTGTTACACTTTCCCTTAAAGTACGTGATCTCTGCCTTTGGACGGGTGTCTCTAGAGTCTGTCACTCGGCGCTGGCAACACATATTGTTTGCGTTATGAGTCACGGAAAGGCCTTGGTGTCCAGGGGGCCGGTGACATGCGTGTTTCGACCTTGGCCCCTGGAACACTGTGTAGAGACAACATGTACACTAAAGTTTCAGGTCAGATACGGACCCAACTCATGTTTTGATTTTCAGTGCCTTATAAATTTTGACTTTTTTTTGTTGTTGTTGTAATGCGCTTCAGCCTCTGTGCTTCACCAGAATCAAATTTTTTTTAAAAAATCACATTTCACATAAATTATGCAACATCAGCTTTTGGGGATTTTACCGAGATTTATTATTCTAAGTTCCAGTATGTATTGAAAATATTTAAAATAAAAGTGATGGGACATATAAACTTAATTGGTCAATTTATAGCATGGCTTTTACCGTAGCTTAAAGCTTGTGCTAATTTGTGGATCAGAGTTACATTTTATAAGCTTTTCATGTCTAGAAGCTCTCTTTTCTACTAATCCACATTGAAAATCCACATGAAAACTTAAAAAGCAAATTAGCATGATTTGCCCCTTTTCCATAGAACCTCCTGCAAAAGCAATGATCAGACACGTTCATGGCGAGTACATTGGGCAGCCCCCCAATGAAGATGGGCAATGTCTGGTCCCCCAACTCTACAAAGGGTTCCTTAACCAATTAACAATCAGCCAACAATAGGGGTAGGAAGTTAATGGAGATAAACGACCATGGCAATGAGATGCTCCTGCGGTATGCACATATGGTGGGCTTCAGTGTAGAAATCTCTCTGTATAAGGGGGTTACCGGTTACAACTGGAGAACACAATAGTTTTTAAGCAGTTTATGGAGTCTCATCTTGTACCTCCTGCAGTTTCTTCTGTCTGACATGCTACTTCCATTGAACAAAAAGAGGAGGATTGGTAAAACGCATGTACACAGCATAGATTAAGAGCGGCGGGTTTGTTGGATCTGGCCCCCCCCCACCACACACAACACACACACACACACACCACACACACACACACACACACAGCCTGGGTGTCCTACTGCCCTCAATACGCTGCTGTATCATAGACCCCAATGGCGTGCAGCTAATCCCACTCTTACCCCCCTAGTATATTGATCCATCTGCTTCTGCCAGGATAAAAGGCAAACCGCTAATATATGCGAGAGAGAAATTACCAACTCCAGAGGAGGATAAGGGGGTAAAAAAACAAAATCCCAGGGGATTTGCAAATTAACTTTATTTCACATACAGATTCTTGCGACTAGTGTAAAGAAGAGACCTCTGTGATCTATGGAGCTCGCCCATATAAACTTAAAGAATCCTATCTATTTTTTTCCTTAGTACGTTTCATTAGGACGGAATATAATGGAGTGTGTGTGTGTATATATATATATATATATTTGTGTGTGTAGGACCTCCTGAATCATTAATGACCAGGGGATGACGTAGTTTAGAATGTCAATATTGTATTTGTCAATGTATATTGGATTTGCACATCAAACAGTGAGGTGGGTAAAAGCAGGTAAGCTGTATATGTTTCTATGTATACCCCGGGCAGCGCTCCCGGCAGCCCCCAAATGACCTCCCTCCGCTGCTGATAGGATATCACGTCCCACGGCAGAATAATGCATGTGCAATGGAGGTTGCGCTGGCTGAACACAGGCATTCGAAGGTTAAAGATAATAGCGGATAATTTTATTTAACGATTTCAAGACGTAATTTGTATGTCTGAGGAATCCACTCGGTGTGTACACCACGGAGCAGCCAACCTAACTCGCCATCTGCGCCATATTTCTTCCCTGTTTACCTCTCCCTGTTGTGAAGTTGCTGACTGTTGCTGATTGGTTCAGGCAGCCCTTTGTAGGTGTGGTGGATGAGAATGGAGTGGATTTAGGTGCAGATACTTGGCACTGCCATGCACTAGGACATCCATGCACATAACAGGCGATTCCACCCGCCATCCTCCTATTACTTTGCCCAGTTAAAGGGCTGCCCCTGCTCCAGCGCCAGCCTTTCCGCTCATCTATTCTTGCTGCAGTCGCTGGCCTCGTCGAAGATTCAGGAGCCATATGCCTATCCCATGCATGTTTAAATTCCCCCACTGTTTTAGCCTCTACCACCTCTGCTGGGAAGCTGTTATCTACCACCCAGTGAGTAAAGCTTCCTTCTAAGCCTCTGACCTAGTTGATTAAATAATAATGGCGGGGTATGGAGGGGGCGATATGTATTCTACGAATTACTAATGAAACGGCGACATTGATCATTTAACCTGCGTTAGAAGATAAAGATCGCCGGCTGATGGTGCTCGTAGGTGCGCAGCAGCAAGGGATTTCATGCTACATGTCGGTAACCTGCACGCTTCTTGCCGTGGAAATCCCCGCTTTCAGTCCAAATGCCTTTCTATTCATCAAAGGGGAACGGGTCCCGATTAACCATTTTCAATCCAAAGGGAAAGCGGACGGAATACAAAACACCCTGTTCTGCACTTTAATTAAAGTCGTGTAATGACAGCCGGGCTGAAAAGGGCTACGAGAAGGGAGTTGCTATGACGACACCAAATCTTTCATGCCTTTTCTTGCTAATCCACTTCCCCCCCCTTGTCACTGATACTTAGGACATTTCTCCTTGTCTGATTCCCGTTCGCGCATGCTCGCTCTGTCCATCCTCTCCTATCTTTAACAATATATAATAGTTCTGCAGATCTAAGCTCCACCTTTTTGAACTTTTTTCTTAAAACTGAAAAATGACCATGCTTTTTTTTTTACATCGTGGGGATGGTAGTAGATAACGAACTGCTTCCCAGCAGAAACGGTAGCAGATAAACAGGGAATTTCAGGGGAACTGCCACTGTCACAGCTGAGTTTGATTTGGGCATCGCTGGTTTAAAAGTAAAGTTTATTTAACCTATGACCTGGGGGCAAAAGGAGTCAAAACTAGAGGCATAGAATCGGCCCATCTTGACTGCCCACTTTTCCTGATGTAAAGACCTTTAAACCTTAATCAGTTGTTGGTCTCGTCTTAGATTCAGGAGCCATGTGCCTATTCCATGCATGATTAAATTCCCTCGCTGAATTAGCCCCACACTTCTGCTGGGAGGCTGTTCCACTTATCTACTACTCATTGTTAATTAAAAGCAACCAGTGACAGAAGGGATATGGATTACGGCTCTGGTGATGAAGTCAAAACAAAAATGCCTTCAAATTGAATAAATATAAAGCCCATCAATAAACAGGTGGTAATAGTTTTGCCTGTGAGGCTGGTATTCATATAGACGGGGGTATATGTGTGGCTTGACGAGATTAGGATAATGTCGGAGCTTAAAAGGCGCGATTTTTACATTCGGTTTATGCGGGGTCACGCGGGGAGCGTTGCTTAGCAACCTCGTAAAATACTGTTTGTCTCCGAGCTATTGGGTCTGATTATTCATGAAAGCTAATATTAGCTTTTATTATAAAAATAAATACAGTAATGACCGAGGTTCGCATTCAGGAGATATTGCAACTTTTATATATAATATACACATGCACGCGCACGCACGCACATACACACGGACACGGACACACCCCAACACGGATTTCTATGACAATGTTTGGTGATCAAATGTGTTTGTATATGTAAGATGTTAGTTTAAAGATTAAAACAATATTATTGTTAAGATTAAAACAAAATACATGGAGACAATGTATGGATATATAGCTAGATATAGTAAAGCTTGTATGAGCACACCTGTTGATTCTGTATGTTAAATTGTTATATACTACTTATGTCCGGTTTACCCATTGTTCAGGGCTACAGAATATGATGGTGCTATATAAAATAGTGTATATAATTGTGTGTGTGTGTGTGTGTATATATATATATATATATATATATATAGATATAGATATATAGATAGATATATATATATATATATGGTGTATGTTTAGCTGTATAATGTGCGCCCGTTTTGTAGGCTGGTTCTTTGCAGTCAATACACATAATTGAATAAGTTGCAGGAATATTCTTTTATGAAAAGCGGGCGATTTCTTAATTTCTGGCAGAAGAATGTTCTGTCCACCCTGGCGCATTCTAAAGGGTAGGAGAAGCCCGCGTTAATATACATTGTGATCCCTGCATATTCTCTCTCTCTCTCGCAGGCTCCCCCGGGTGCTTCCGTCTTTCCTTAAATCCAGGAGATATTAAACCCAAGCTGTTGAGTCATTTTGCAGGAGGTGGGGAGCAAGTCTGAGACCCGATCTTAAATATCCTCCTCTCAGACAAGGCAATAAAACAAGGATCAAACAAACTGGAGCAATTCACAGGCTAAAAGAGAACCTTGGAGCGAAGTAACCTTGAAATTATCCTCCTTTATGTGTGTGTAGGGAGACCCAGAGTCATTGAGCAGTGGCTTAACGTGATGGGAGTCTTGGTTTCAAAGGTTGCCTTATCCCATATATATATATATATAATACACTCAGTGTATTATTTTTGTTTTATTTTTGGATTTTTATTGGAAAATGGAAATTTTCATGGAGCCGTTTGGTTTTAATGCTCAGCTTCTGCTGGACTTTTAACCTTTGCTTTGAACAGATGATGTTGTAATACTTTTTGGAGAACTTTCACCCTCCATGAAGGTAATGGCTCCATAATGAGGTTGTTCTAACTCTTCTAAATCAACAATATTACATATCTACAGTCTTTGCATCCAAATTATGACATGTGAGCCTTCATAACGTGTGAGCTTCCACTTTCTTATTCTTATAGACGTACATCCTTTTTTCATATATATTTTGGATCTTTTTTTTACTCTTCCTACATTTACTTATAGAATCCCCAACCTCTGTCCCCATCTTACTTTGCTCTTTTCATGGACTAACACAAATAAGTTATTGAGGATAATGAATTCAATCCCTTCGGAGTGTTCAAAAGGGGGTTAGATGCAGCTCGAGTGGCTCTTTCCCTTCAGACTCATGAAAGGGTAGAGAAGATACCCCAGATAACTGTTTTTTGATGTGATGGGGATTATTATTGGCCAACAGATTTTTATGCTTTTATTCTGAGTATTTTCAGAAGAAATCACAATCCCGATTGGTAACAAAGGTGTAGCGTTTTCCATCTGTAATCTACATTTGTAGAACATAGAACTTGGGTTGTATAGAATTGGCACAATGTTACATGAAATGAACCTTTCACTCATATGGATGGTTGAACGCAAGCACAGTTTGGTGTCACATACTGTATTTTTATTTGACGAGGGACATCCCTTTCATAATTTTCAGAGCCCCTTGCAGACTTTCCCCAATTTCATATCTGTATGAGCAAAGGTTAGGTGAGAGGGATAGGGAATGGATGTCTCAGTTGGTCTCTAGTGGGGGAGAAATAGGCTTATGCCAGAAGACCGGAATCACCTTGTTCCAACACTGGACGCCTTCTAGACGAGGAATGTAGCAACATGGACATCCCAAACATTTCGTTAACAAAAGCATATCATGAGGCTATCTTTCAATCTGGAGGTTTGGAAAGGTTAGTATTTGTTGCAGAGCTAGGCTTAGCTTGATACCTTCTAGTGATATGTTTATACCTTCATGTTTAATGCATTTTTTGGAAACAGAGGTAAGATGAACTGTAGGCATGGTGAAAGTACCCACATTGGTTTCTCCAGAGGTTTAGAAGAATAATGGTTCTTGGCGATACAAGATTTCACAAACCTTGCCATCTAGAATATCTTCAACAATTCTTTATGCTCTTCCCAGACCTTGACTTATCAGCCACGTTTAAGACCAAGCAGGCTTCCTGCGTCTTACCTTTCTGCACTACTTTCATGACTTAGACGGGCTCTACCCGTTCCTTTTCTTGAGTCAATGTTACAATGTTCTTGAGCCATCGCTCTATTGTCCTTTTGGCTGGGGGAAAAATACATAAAAATGGGAAACTCCGAGCGGGGGGGGGGAAAGTACGTCAAAAGGAGAAAACTAAACAACCTGAACAAATACTGCGCTCCACCGACCTGTTAAATAGCACAGTACCATATATTGAAAGATCTGTGCCAATAAAATTAATGACTGTTTTTTTAAAAAAAAATTCAATGTAACTTATTGTAAAACTTTCTGTAGTTATGGCAGGCCAGAAAATTGAAGGCAAGGTGGGTTTTATTGCTCTTATCTTTGCGTTCTCCTTCCCATTTAGAACCGATAGGCGAGCGAGGGATTTAGCGTAATAAAATTGATCACCTTGTCACTGGTGTGGAGCAACGAGTATTGACAATAACTGACCTCACTCTAAGAGCGCCATCAGAGAAGACATTAGTCATAGGGTATGTCATTGATATCCTGATTATGTCACAGTGGCCAAAGGATTAAAATAAAACGGTTCTGACAATTGTCTTGATTTAGGTGCCAGACCTGTCTTTGATGGTCCTTCAGGAAAAGGAATCTTACGTTCTACATTGCCTAATCTATGGCCCAGGACCTAGTGCAATAAAATCACATACACAAGGGAAGGATGGCAACTTTGGGCCCCTGGACTGTTTACTTGGAAAGATAGGCAGACCATATGGCCAGACTCACCCTTGTTTGAATGCTATTGTAGGAAGTAACATGGTAGACTGCTAGTCCATCTTCCATACACCTTGCCAATTTTTAAGCAAGTCCCACCTATCTCTTCAGGTGATGGCCATTTTCTACAGCTTCCCACCTACAGATCATTTTTAATATATTCACAACTTTAAGATCTACTATGATTATTATGGGAGGACACAGTGAACAGTTTTTGAATGCTTTGCATTTCATTAATGTTGATGACACACTCCAGAAACATTGATACTGTATCAGGAATTGATTAGGGATTACAGGGTTGTTTAGTCCTGTCTGATATGATATCCCACATACAAGTAGTTGTACAAATCCATGTTGTCACCTGCTGGAATGGAAGTCAAAGGGGGGGTCCAACAAGCTTACACTATAAACAAAGTATGTGTCCAGGTATACATCAGTGGCGAATTAAAATTTCACCTACATTATATTATAATGATGCAAATTATGGAATTATCTTTAAAGAATAAAAAATGTGCTCACAGGTAGCCCAATTTTTAAAAATGAGTTAAATTAAGCACACACTTCATACATCCAAGAGGGGCTCCTTAGCCTAGTGAGGGTCCTTAAGGGCTAGATGCCCATCACACTCTGTTTTATAGACTGTTAATTTCAATTAAGATCTCTCCTTCCATCCTGTAAACCTTGTGAACAGATGGCACATTGTGCAGAGGTGCCCATTTCCTCTCCCTTAATGACCGCTGCACACAATGGGATCTATTTTTTTTTATAGATAAATGTTTTAGGGAACTAATTAGTTACACAAGAGGGATGGGACATTGATATGAGCAAAGTACAGATCTGTGAACTTTGTCTGACTTCCACACACAGACACACACACACACACAGCTTTCTTCATGCAGACACCAAGGTAGAGACAGACAACACTATGCAAAACCATACACAGACATAGGAAGCTAGCAAATTCCAGTGTCACACTGACATACAAACTCATTCAACACAACCTGACACATGGATACAATAAATAATAAGAGGGAGTACCATGCAAATAAACATCACACCCAGGGTTCACATCAAATAAATATAAAAACCACACGCAAGACATTGGAAATAAATCATAGAGAGAGAGAAATATGCAAAATCTCTATAACATCAAATGTGGCAAAGGGATGCATAAGTAACTTTTTGTATTCTAAATAACACTAAACATGCATTTTAAGCAGGGATAAATGAGATGTGAATGTGCATTGTAGTTATGTTTTGAAAAAGACCCATGTGTATAGTCCAATGTAATGTTACTACATGCTATAGATGTTATACAATGCTTCTGAATACCAGGGCATTAAGTGTTAACTGCTGCCTGGAGAATTAATTCCCAGTCCCATTGACTTTTTCTGGCATACCCCTGCCCTTTCCTCTCTGTAATATAACAATATTTGTTGTCTATCCCTACAAGTTAATGAGTGAATTGTACCATCCAGCTCACCCTCCTGCCCTGTGCAATGTCATTATTTGGTTAAGGGAAATGAGATCTCCAAATTAGACCTCTACCCAGCTAATTACATACCTGATTGGCTACCTATTTTTGTTTTTAATTATTTTGTTAGAGTACCCCAGTTGTTGCCCGTCTATCAGTGCCTACATAAAAATCTACAGCATTAATAAAAATCATGACATCATACCACACCTTTCGTCATTCTTCAAAGCAAAGCGTGCGTAATCATTTCTGAGATTATGTAAAAAAATCCACCTTTTAATAATACTTTTCTATTTATGGTCAAATTATTTTAATATAGTGATGGCAACCATCAAGAAAAAATATACATATATATATAAATTGTAATTAATGCTTCCATTAATCACATATTTATGAAATATATTTTTATTGGCATCCTGAAATCCTCAGGTATCTTGACAGACATTGCCTAACCACAGGTATATTTTTTTTATCTGTATATTAGATTTTATAGTATTTTTTAGGTTTATTACATATGGGTTTTTCTTTTTGTTTTTTTTTTTAAGATGTAACAGCCAAAATTATATATACTTATATATAGGCTGGGGTGACTATAGACGAATGTAAGTATTATATACATAAGCAGCTATATTAAATACCTGTTCTTGGTGGACAACCAATTCAAACACAGGGCTGTGAGTATTAGATTGTGCTTTTGATATCCCCTATTTTAAGTTGCTATGAAACAATATATTTTAAATAGAAAATTAAATGTAAATATAACGCCTTAACCCTTGGCTGCCATGGGAACCAGCAATTCATTTGGTTTTAAATCGTTTGCTGAATTGATTTCATTGAAACTTCCAATCCTTAAAGTAAATGAAGGGGGCTTCAGAACTCGGATTCCGACCCTCCAACCACTTTCCTTGTGTTGACTTTTAGTCTAGAACAGAACAAAAGCGAATTTCACTTTGAAAATTCCTTTTTTACTTCTCCTAGTTGCAATCAAGCTTTCTTTAAGTCTTTAGCAGCCCAGACCTACATTTTATGTAGTTTTTATATGTATTATTATTATTGGTGTATTAAAAAAGCCAGAAAAATATATAAATATAATATAAATATTAGTGAGTGTGCATAAATATGCATATTTGTGTGTTTGTATGTGTGTATATGTATATAAACAATACTTGTTTCATGCAAAATTCGATATATTTCAAATATAGTATTTTAAATATTGTGTATAAATATATTCAGAAACATATACATTATAAATAGTTTATTTTCTTTTTTTTTTAAACTCATTTGAAGAGAAATATAGAAGAAGAAATAGAAATAATGTCCTTTATCATTAATGACACATTTGGTTTCATGCCTCTTTCGATGAATTGCGTTTGATCTTGCGAGAAATGGAAAACAAATTTCTTTCCGAATTAGTCTGAATTACGTTAATAGTGAATATATTGCGATCTCCTCCTAAAAAAAAAAAAAAAAACCGCTTCAAAGGTTCTATGATAAGCTGCATATAGCTGTGTATACAGAGGGGTCTAAGGGGAAACCTTATTGTATTCTGTATTTTCATTGTCTTGAACAGTTCAGGAATAGCTTTTTTTTATTAAGGGGATCAGTAACCTTCTTAAATCAAATCACACCATTCCCCTAGCTACCCCGTGGGGTAATTGTAGGTTAATTAAAAACAAGGTATAACAACAATATATATTTAGCATGCTATCTGCTATCACTGTATATATTCTTAGAAACATTAAATACCTCCAGACATAGGGCAGACTGTGAAATCCACTTATCCCAAACACCTCAGTCCTTATAACGATTTAAAGGCATACAGATTAAACCACGGGTTACCCCTTCACTGTACAAAAATGTACACGGAATCGAATTAACTCGATTTAAACACCGTCTTTTAATCAATCCGAATCAGGAAAGCCCCCAAAGTAATACGTTGTAACATACGGTATTTTTTTATGAACTCTTCTACACTATACATTCAAACATGTGTATATATGTAGGTGTACAATATAGCTTTTACTCTTTGTGTGTAATATATATATATATATAATGTCATGATTTCTATTACTGCAATAGATTTTTATGTAGGTACTGGTTGACTGGGTATAACTATATATATATATATATATATATATATATATATATATTATATATAATATATATATATATACATTTCTTAGCAACCTCCGTTGCACCTCCACATTTGTAGCTCATAACAAACTAGAAAGCTTTAGAAATTTTACTCATATCGTTTTCACACATTTTGTTATATAATTTTATTTTACCTTTTCACAATAACTATATATATATATATATATATGATTTAATATATATCTGTAAAACCTTAAGAGCACATAATTATTTTTTGGATTTTAAGAATATATTTTATATACATTGAAACGGATTAAGAAACATCACACTATTAAATATGAATCACATACTCAAATTTCATGTTCGAATTTTTTTTATTCTTTTTTTTTTTGCTTTTTAGAAATCAAAATTTCCATTACAATTACATTTATAAAATTAAACCTCAGTTGAACAATTTGATATTTATTGAACAATTAATTTTTAAACCATTTCAAAATAAACCAAAGCTTGTAGAAACCATGCAATAAATTACGGATATTTGAGGGGATAAAAATTGTTTAAAAAAAAAAAAATAGAAACAAAATATACAAATAACCCATTGGTCTGGCTAACCCCTTAAAGTGTTTTTCCCCCAATATTTGGGTACCATCTGTAAGGGTGCAGCCAGTCTAAGGTGTAACCCCAGCAGAAATAGGTATATATCCTACTTCTGCGACTATTTGAAATGACCTATGTTTTTCTCCTTAACACTTACCTGAAATAATTAAAAATACACACTTTTTTTTTACACCAAAACAAGAATATTTTCCGATGTATCACTGCAAAACGAATGGGTTTGTTTTTTCCTAGTCCCAAGAACCATTGATTTTTTTTTTCCTGTATCTTCCTTCAGATTCTCACCTTAAAATCTTGCTATATTTAAAATACATTCAAGAACAAATTTCTACCAAAAATATAGATATTTGAAAGTCTGAAGAGAGGAGAGCACTTTGTGTAACTTTTTCACAGCAGGGCTAGCCTTCACAATGTAGGACTACACACATTATTTTATATATAATTATATATATATATATATTATATATATATATATATTATATATATATATATAATTATACTTCATCCATTAATTCCTTAACACAGCTTGGTTTTACTGCAAAAAATACTCTTGTAAACTTGCCCTAGTGAAATTAATAAACATTTAGCAATATATACAAGAGAAACATTTTTAAATACATCGCTGCAGCTCAGTTGACCTCTGTATATTCTTACATCGATAGATCACTAAATCTGCATATTTTCCATGTCTTTAAAAAAAACAAAAAAAACATAATTATCTGTTTCAATGCAATAATAGAGTAACAGTCCTCATTCAAAAAACAATGCATAACTTTTCTACTGTATTGACTCGTTTTACGTCCGGGCACAGTTTGGAAGCGGGTTATGAGGTGTTGAGAACTGGTCTGGGGTACACTCCCTGGTAGTATGTGGGTTCTAGTGCCGAGGGCTCAATGCCTCCCCTCCCAGCCATCGGGGAACTGCCTAGCTGCATAGCAGGGAGTGTTCCCCCATAAGAATACTGCTGCAGAGCCTGTTCATAAGCTTTAAAATCCAGTTTGTGCTGCTGCTCAGAAGAAGACATTAAGTTGTTGATGGAGAAAGGGTGGTTGAAAGCATAATGGGGGTCTCCTTTGAGATGTATGTGGGACTCATGGGTCAAATGAGCAGGATGAGAAGATAGAGGAGATGGACCAGCTGTCACCTGTGG
The DNA here is from genome assembly GCA_009364415.1 of Spea multiplicata. Lineage (NCBI taxonomy): Eukaryota > Metazoa > Chordata > Amphibia > Anura > Pelobatidae > Spea > Spea multiplicata. Next base: position 29,516,410 of record VKOC01000008.1, read on the forward strand.
CTTCATCTCGCCATTTGGACCGTTATGCTCTAAAGACTGTGGGCTGTTGGAAGGGTTGGACATGGAAGAGCTGCTGTCCATTTGGTTGGACTTACTGTGTCCTCGGTGTATGGGTGAAGAAGGGGTCGAGTGGTCTTTCCTGCCGTCTTGAGAGCCCTTCCCTCCTTGTTGCTTCTCGCATTTAAAACGCTTCTGTCTGCGGAGATAACAACCATTCTCAAACATGTTTCCAGAATCGGGGTGTAAGGTCCAGTAGGAGCCTTTACCAGGTTTATCTGGGGACCGAGCCACCTTAACGAAGCAGTCATTGAAGGACAAAGAATGTCTGATGGAGTTCTGCCACCTCTGCTGGTTCTGCCTGTAGTAGGGAAAGAGGTCCATGATCCACTGGTAGATCTCGCTTAGGGTCAGCATCTTGCTTGGTGCCTGCTGAATGGCCATGGTAATTAGTGAAATGTACGAGTAAGGGGGTTTGGCATGAGGGTAACTTCTCCTGAAGGTTTTGGTGTCCCTGGTCCTGTTGATGTTGGAGGGAGCATAGGCCATGGGGCTCATCCCTGGATTCATACTGGAATAAGGACTCAGGCTGTTCATTGACGCTTGCTGAGCAGACATAGCGTTCATGTTGGTGGGACTTAGCGCAGTCCCCATGGATGGAACCCCTGAGCCCATACCGTTCATTCCACCGGTGGTTCCAGAACCCATCCCTGACATTCCACTTGGGCTCAAACCAGCTGCTAGCCCCGAATTGGCATAAGACATATTGAAAGAGCTTTGTGCCATATTGCCACTGGAGCTCATGGGATTCATAGTCATGTAGCTGTTCATAGTTGCCAGCCCTTGGGTCATGTTGTTGACGGGGACAGAAGAATAAGCCTGTGAAGAAAAGGGAAGACACAGTCAGAAGCATGTCACCCCTTGATACATTTCATCCAGGTGACAGTATTACAGCAAACCATTCCTAAGCTGCACATGTCAAATTCTATAATGGATTATATCCCCACTTGCAAAAACATTAGACAATACACTGGTTATGATTAACCCTTTGAGTGCCGGTGAAGTAAGTCAAGCTAAGGACACTTACACTTTTTTTTTTGTTTTTTAAATTAAAAAAAAAAAGTCCCTCGATAGAAACTTTTACACCTGCTAACGATTTGGTAAAACTAGACATACACATATATATAGATTGAGGTGCACGTGAAATATTTAATTTCCAGAATACATTTAAACTCTGAATTTAAATAAATAGCACGTATAAACCAGACAAAATTCATGCTAAACACCCTCGTCTATTGTGCCATCAAGAAACGTAATACACAATTACCTTGGTGTGGTGCACCGAATAAATACTAAATGTCCCACGAAATAATTGTTTCAATGAATGTAGCTAAAAATTACAATAATTTAACTATAAAAAAAGTAAGCAAGTATCTGATTCTATGATTCTTCAAATGTGTCTGTTTAGTCTTTTTGTGTGTACACACTTAAATTATTCTTATTTTAAGGTCTAAATTTGTGGATATGTTAGAGATATATCAGTTTATAAGGCTCTATGAAGTGACTGATATATATATATATATATATATATATATATATATATATAATATAGATATATATAATTAAAGTGAAATGTGATTTCTGAATCTTTTTACTTCCCTTATAAACTATCATTCTCTAAGTAGTTTTGTACAACCCATCAGCTAAGGAGGCGCTATGTTTGTGCACAATTTCATTGTATACAGCGTGATCATTTATCTAACGAACAATGGTTTAAATCACAGGTAGTCTGCGGCCACACTCAAACCCCTATTGTTTTTCACATGATCCAAAGAATAAAAGAATAATATCTCTGTCCAGATCATTTCAAGGGTCTGGACTAATCTTGGACACTGTCTGGATATGTGGAAATCTCATGTAATTTAATGCTCTTTCTAGAGAGAGTAACATATATATATAATATATATAAATATATATGTAGTAATTTTCATATGCACCCTGATGTGTAGCTGATCCCCTCCTAAGTAACCAGGCTACAGCTATTACTCCCAAGGTATCAGAAACCCCCCTCCACTTGTCCAGGAAGGGTTAACAATCACTGTGTTAAATTTGAGAGATCTTCACAATGAGAATTGTGGAATACAATGGGAGTTAATTGGATTACATTGTATATCCCCAGGCATAAAATTGGGAGTTGAAATGCATTATGACATGTGAGTAGTATGTGATTAGTGGCAAAACCTTGTGACTGTTGACTGAAGGGTGTCTGGATCTGCCTGATATAGGGTACAATTTTTGGGGCAATAGACAAATTCCAGGTAAATTCACTATTCTGTACACATTCCTGACCTCCATTCTACTTTATTACAATTCCTCCTAAATCTACACCCGCCCACACTGCATTCTTGTTAGTACAGTCAGGGCATTTCACAACTGCCACTCAGGTGCTATAACTTTAGTGAACATCACGTTTTAGTTTAAAATGTTAGTTAAGGGGTCCCAGTATCTTGTGCTAAGAGTAGATTAAAACAGCAGGGCAAGGGTGGAAAACCTGTAGCTATAGATCTCTCCATGACTACAATTCTCACAATCCCCCGTGGGGTACTCGGCTGTTGTGGTAACATCTGGAGATCTTCTCTTTGGTTCACCAAGAAGGAATAGCTAAAACTGCTAATCTGGATTAATTGACTAGACTTCTCACTCTTTTTTAAACATTTGTTTACAGAAAAAAGTTATTTTGAGTTGCCTCTGTGTTGATCAATCTACTTGGAGATAGTTTGGAAACAAGAAATCTACAGGCTACCATTATCTGGAGTTGCATTCAAGGGGTTTGGGGATATTTTGTAGCTCCTTACCTCTTGGGTCTCCTGGTAATAGTTGCTCCAGTCTGTCGTTTCATGTCCTTCCATTTTAACAATACCTAACATCCTGGATCCAAAGTTCCTAAGTGAAACATCCAGTCCACTAGTCCAACAAATTGGATATAGGGGTAACCAGCAGGAGAATGGAGATGCAGGATGGAGTGTGACCAGAACCAAGGTTGACTTCACTGGATCGCTTTTTAATCAAACGGCAGCTGGAGTGAAGGCTGTGGAAAAGCAGACTGAGCTGATGTGGATCTTGAGTTGGAGAAGGGACTTCCCTCCTCCTCTCTCTCCTCCTCCTCTCCCTCCCTCTCTCTTTAGCACTTTCTCTCCATTTGCTGGTAGCAAAGAGCCTACACCTGTCCTGTGCCCATGAGAGTACAGACTGCCCAGAGCTCCCTCTAAGAGGCTCTAGGTATAGAAATATGTATCTTAGTGACCCATCCCATTACAAGAAACCAAACCAATCCAAAAAAAGAGAGTTTTAACCCCTTCCCTCCTGTTTTCAAACTATCTAAAACGTTCTACCTGCAAGCTTAGAAGAATACCCAGAGAAACTATTTAGAAGTCTGCCACCTCTAATAAATCAATATGAACGTAAAATGCAATTAAAAGTAGATTCTAAAAATGACTGATACATATTTGTTTATTTTTTACATTTCAGGATTATAACAAATATTTTGTTTGTGTGTTTTTTGTTCTGGTTTGTACATTTTAAATTTTTGGAGCATATTTGTTTTCTTTTTTTAATTTAAGTTAAATTTGTGTGAATAAGTAAACGTTAATATTTGGAGGAGATTGTAACTTAAACTCTTGAGTAATTTACATAAACATTTTTTTTTATAATTCTGGATGGTGATCACAATGGTTCTAAATATATAATATTTTACTAGAATTTAGCATTTTCATAGCAAATAGGCATTGTTGTCTGTGGGTGCACCGTATACGTGTAAACATGTGTACAAACCGACCCATGCAAATGGAATCTCACACTTAATATACACAATCTAGGACAGAAAATAATAAAATAAAAGGTCAAGTCCTCTGCCACATATCATTTGCATAATAATTCTCGTTTTAATTTAAATGGCTCAGGAGCAATTTTACCCGCAGAAAATGTTAAATTCATTTTTTTTTCATACATCCCAAGGTTAAACACGACTTTATAATCATCCTTGTATTTTTCAGATACAAAGTATAATTCTAAGATCTTTTGTGTCTTTATAAACCATTTTATAAAAAAATAATTTACATGCATATATAAAAATATATATCATGGTAAAGTATTACAAAGGCTTAATGCCAAATTCACTTTTAATGCTTTTAGATATGTACAGAGCAGATTTTTATATAGGTTTACAGGTAATGTTAAGTTACTTAAATACTAATAGAATTTCAAATTAAATATAATGGGCAACTTGAATTCTGGTGGAAAAACTAGTATGCCCAGAATATATTCATACATTTTTGTCATTTTTATATTGTAACATATATAAAACACTATCTATATGTATATGATACAGTATTACACATTGGATTACTAAGAAACAAATGAAAGTTAACCAATTTCAACAAAATTGTCCCATCTGAACTTAATCTACCTCTGCTTCTTATATTAACATTTATTATAAAAAAAAATGTTTTCTTTCCTTGCACTGGTAAGAATCCATATATAATTAAAATAGAGGTTAAGTGTGTAGTGAAATTCATGTTCAGGGGAAGTCTAGTATAGTTTAGTATATTTATATTATTGCCTTTGTCTAAATATTTCCACCTCCTTTCTTAGAGAGCAAAATACAGTATCTTTACGAGGAATATTTGTAAATAAAATATAATTGTAGTAATCACTATGTTATATACTCTATCTGGAGGACTTTGGCAATTACAGTAGAGAAGGGGAGGAAAAAAATCTGGATTTAAAAATCAGAGACGCCTACAGAAGCCCTAGTTAAATGTTAACTGGATAATAAGTATGAACCCTTAACCCATTCATTACCCCATATTCCTAGGGCAAGAGAAGCGCTTACTGCATCATATAGCATTTATCTACAATTCTAGGTGGGGAATGACTGGTATCAGAAACATTGGTTCAGTAGGAACTCTTTATTCCACGCTACATAACCCAAAAATACTGAATGTATAGTGTCCCATTTTATTTTGCATCTTTTATTATCAACTGATACTAAAATAGCCCCACAAGTCTTTTCAGAATTATTAAATTTGTTTTTTTTGTAGCAATATTTTTTTAGTTCTCTATTCTTTTAAGTTGATATTCTTCCAGAGAGTAAAAGGGGTTAATATATAGAACAAGCTGAGTGCTTTCCCTAGTTGCTTATTAATATTTGAACAGGAAATACAGGTTGCTATGTCAAATACACTTCGTGGAATATATAAAATGTTTTTATGGTATTTTTATGTAGTTTTGAGCATTTCTAGATTACGGGGAAATCAGGAGGGCTCCCATACATTATTTTGGGGAATAAAGTAAGTGGTTTGTTTGCCCCAAAATTTATACTGAAAGATCTTCTTGATCAGAATTGAAAATGAGAAGGCAGAACTTTGGAGATTATTTTTATTATTATCATTGTCAGTATTATCTTTTATTTATATAGCGCCAGCAATGTCCGCAGCGCTCCTTACAGTCCATACATTCAAAGCGTAGGACAAATTGATACATTAGGTAAAGAGGGGCTCGGCTCGCAAGCTTACTATCGAGAGGGGAGCGTAAATCATCAGTCGACATCATTTAAATTGAGTTTCTATTGCCTTTGTATTGTTTTATACCTAAAGCTACGCTGAAATACATTACACTTTTTGGGTTATTTTTATTGAATCCTTTGTATGTTGATTCGTTTTCAGTTAATACTTTAAAAACCTAATTCCCAACAAGTGAACTGTTTTTTTTTTCAGGCAAAAGAAAAAAAGGAGAGAAGACGCAAATACATAGCCTATTTAGCTTGTTTGCTCATACCATGTGCTGTAGAGAGCGGTAACATGTCTTCAAGATATATGCAGCTTGGTGGAGCCACAAAAACTCCGTTCCTCATCTGTACAACAACCAGAGAGCAAAGCGTTGGAGAAAGTGAGATATTTGAAATATTCAAGGGAAAAGAGTTTGCTACAGATTCTAAGCATTAAATGCACCAGTGCAATCCAGTATTGCATTAGAGGTAGTCCAGTTTGCCACTATGGGTCCTCTCCAGCAGACCATTATAGGTCCAGCATTGGTGGCAATATATATCCGAGGGCTTCAGTGGTTTTGCATAATTTTAGACAAGTGGGTATTTATATTTTGAATATCTGCATAATCAAAGATATAATATTCATATTTTGGAATTGATTGAAACCAAAGATATATCCCGAAATAAAATTCTAAAAGAAAAAAAAAAGCTTTATGGTTGCCGGTGACCTCCGTTAGTGACTCATGGGTTTATATGCTGGCACATGGTTCAGTTAGTGTGTACTGAGAATGGCATCGTATGGAGAATAAATTAATTGTTTTATAGTTGAGAAAGAAAAAACATTGCAAGTCTACATAAACATACAAACTTTGGGTTTTTTAAAAAAAATCTGATTTTCTGATAGGACAAATATTCATTTTCATGGCTAATGGTCGGGTCGCACAACAGACGTGAAAGTCTCAATTTATTTTAAATTCTCATGGTTCAATCCAATTGAAAATTAGAAATTAAATTATTTCATGTTACCTACCCATAGGCCTAAATAGCCTTGAATTAGAAATGCTTGTTTAATTTTTACATATATTTATTGAGCGTCAGCGGATTCCATAGTGCTATTACAATTAAATTAACAATAAAATGCAAACTAAATATATAAAATGAACATTAGCACGTTTAAGACATACTGTACAGAAGGAGAAGGGGGCGCTCTTCTTGTGAGCTTAGTCTTTCACCACCGTTAACCGATATGTCCCCACAATATTAGTTTTTTCCTCCGTAAATCCAAATTTACAAATAATGTCTTTTATTAAAAATAAACTGTTATGGCAAACTGGAAATGTGTCTTCCTCAACAGAGAATAATGTAAATATTGATGGCTAATGGGGGGCTGGGGGGCTGGAATGTGAATAGGCCAATGGCCCCTGAGCCAGAGCAAACTGCAATGCAAAACAATGCAAACAAGCCCCTCAAACAATGCTGACAGTTATCGAACTGCCAGCCTGGAGGTTACGGATCTAAGCTTTTTTTTTTTTTTCCCCTTTCCTCCCCTTTTCTTGTCTTTTTTCTTTTACTGCAATTTAACTCAAGAGCTGTTGACTCTTCGACGTTGGAGAAATTTCTGTGTTTGAAATTTGAAGTCCCAGCGCCTCCTGCTGATCGGCGGCAATGGAATGAGATGTCGCTTTAGAACATTAACCATCTCTTTCTCAAAGAGAACTGCTCATGCACACTAAAAAATCTAAATGCTTTGACTTACAGTAATATTTGATTTTCAAAAAAAAGGTTGCTTAAGACTGTTCATTTTATTTTTAAATATATATACATTTTTTTTTATTTTTTTTGTAAACCTAGGAAACTTTATAAACCCAAATCCACTTCAAACTAAGTCAAATGAACGTTGCCAAAGTCTTCCCCAGTTCTCATCAGAAGGTTCTGCACGGTTGGCTTTTTGTTATGATAGAGGGTTCAAGAAACCATTATATAACTAAATATAATATTAAATATGGAAATACATATTAACTAAAAATGTGAATAAAATGGTTGAGGAAACTATCACTAATTCTTCATAAACTGCCCTGTTTCACACCTCAATTCCATGCAAGTATCATCGGCAAACACCATCTGACGTTATTTATGCTCCCCATCGACCTTTCAGATGTTGCCTATGCCTGACTTTTTGGGGTTGGTTGTATAAACGATTAATACAGATTTACCCTTTCTTGACTCACGAAGGGATGTTGATCTGTCTTGTGCCAGACTAGGGAATAACCCATTGGCCAAATCCTATTTCCCAAGATAAACTACACGTTAGGATTTAATATGCTATGTAGTCTGAGTGACATCAAGTTGAGAAATGCTGGATTTAACGATGTGCGACTGTCCAAGAGTCTGCAGGAGAACTTGGTGAGATGGTTTTTCCCCCAGTTGGCTTTTGAATTTCAACCAAATTATACAGAAAACCAGAAAACCAGAATGTCAGATTCTACTATTGTGCTTTATAGTTGAATAAAAATATCAGTTTTGGGTTTTTTGTTGGGGCCTTCTACGAAGATAAGAGTAAATCACAAGTAGGTTTACTGAAGCAGTTGAGTTTGCATGGAGGACTGTTGGATTGGAGTACCTTGAATAAAATATTGGGTCAGTCAGAGATCACTGAAGAGGTAAGTCAAGTGAACCATTTGGAGTACCATCTCAAAGTCTACACCATTCACTGGTACTTTGTTGTGTTGGGATGTTGTGTATGTGTATAATGATAATTAAATGACATTTTGGGCTTTTAGATCAATCTTATGGACTTATTGATCAACGTAATAAGTTACTTGCTGATAAATAACCCACTCATCTCAATTAAGAAGGATAGATAATAGAGTTGTAGGCCTTGCTTGAGATCATGGTCATCCCTTTATAGTAAAGACAAACTGAGATGTTAGGGGATGCTGTCGAGGGTCCTTGTGTCTCGGTGTATGCAGTGACACTGGGCTTATGGCCCTAGAAAAAGCTGGGAACTCCAGGGATGCCCCGCTTGTGAATATTAAGGAGAATATGACAACAGATGATGTAGTCAAGTGAGCGTTTAGACCTTTTTCCGGGTAGAATTGTATCAAATACGCAAACTAGAATTTACTCGTTAACTTAAGGTTTAGTTTCAAATAAATTATTTGGTACCAAAGTATAAATGTAAATAACAAAAGACTGGATATAAGATGAATGAATAGCTGGAACAATACCCTCAAGGTACAAAAGAAAAGTTACAACACCTTCTATAAAATTTACAGCCTATTAAGACTGCATTTGGAACCTTCACAGATCACTAGGGATTACTGGCTTCATTTGTAGACTCACTCAGCTAATCAGCCAAGGACAACGGGTAAAAGATTAAGTATTAAAGGAACTAGGCATGGTTTTAAAGAATCCTTTATATAGATAAAGAAGACTAGTTAGCCCGTGTAATTGTTACACAACAAAAATGGTCAGCGTTGCATACAATTTACATAACATTTTATTTATAGAGCTCCAGAAGACTCAGAGCTATTACAATAGGGCAGAATACAAAATGCCACATTTAATTAAAAAACATATGAAATTGAGAAGAAAGAGGTTTGAGAGGAGCCACCAGAAAGCCTGAACCTCCACCTGGAGGTCCAATGGATCTTCTGAAGACCAGGTCATCACTTGGAATAACATAAGATCCAAAGGTCCAGGTGGGTCATTTTTCTTTAATAAATCACATAACTTGGTCAAAAAAAAACTACTTAATATACCCACAATGGAAATGCCATAAACACAGTAACTAGGTAGAGATTCCAAAACTCATCTGTACCAATGTTACCCCAGTTTTCTTTTTTTTGTGTTTGGATTGTCTAATAAAGATAAGTTCCAAGAAGGAAAGTTTCCCTGAACAGCTAGAAATTACCAAAAAAAAAAAAAAGGTTCACGGCCAGGTCTTCACCAGGTAAGATCAGATAAGATTGAAATGCTTTTTAGTTCTCCTGAACGTCTGTTTAATGGCTGACAAGAGACATGTTTTATTGAAGACACACATTTACTAGATACCTGTTCAAAGCGCAATAAAGCAAGGAACTAGGACTTTTGAAGCTTTTTGCATTTTCCTGCTATTTAATGAGAAGTTTCGGGTAATTACTGCTTAAGTTTTATACTCGTGGGTTTGATCATTATCACTCAGATGAATTCCTATTTTTATGTTCCAAAATCTGTGATTTGAGAAATATATGGCTACGTCCTGTTCCATAAAAGAATGCTGGCAAACCTTGTCCTCATATACCTGAACCTATGACCCAGTCTACTGTTGCCGCTAAGCTCACCTGTCTGACTTCAACCCCAGAGATCGTGGGTCATACGTCTAATGACCTCATGGGTGCAGCAAGTAAATGTATGGATATGTGACGCGGATTCATATAGGTACATACTTTTAAGCCCATAACTAGTGTAAGTGCCAGGTCTCTGGATAATCTCTATAGTCCGACTGTCTCTGATTCAGGTTTAAGACCCCACCTCCCTGCATACCGGTTTGGGGTCTCTGGATAACCTCTATACCCCTGCCGTCTCGGATTCAAGTTTAGGGGCCCAGGACCCAGCTCTCGCTATAACGGTCTGGGTGGGGTCTTTGGACCCTGGATAAACTCTGATATGTAAGTACAGTGCAATATGTCACGTAGACGTGGCCTTCAGAGGTCGGCAGATTTACCTACAAGAAGAAATGTGGACCTTCTAACCTCTGAGCAATGATAGTGGCCGTCAAAGATCTTACTTGTTGTGTTTTCTTTAATTCCACTGGAATTTGCACCATATTTCACCATTCATGCACGGGGAATCCCTGCAGGTCAAGGAGTTGGATTAAAGTTGCGAGTTGACCCTGGGTTTCCCCAAACGTTGTACGATACGAGGTCTAGGTGGGTGCTTTTTAGTTGCTCGGGTCTTTCCTCTTGCTACGAATGGCGCGTCTAACTCAAGCCCCCGTCTATTCATAGTTTTAAATCTCACAAACAAATCTGAAAAGTCTCCAGTAGTCGAAGCCGGTCTGTTTATTTTCAGCCAGGTGGAAACCCGAAATCCAAACCTGTCATTTTAGGAGAAGAAAATTCCTGCTTAGGAAAACGGCACAATATCCCCATTCAAACCTCCAGGAAAATAAAAATACATTGGGAAGCGTTCAGAAATTACGTCTCTGAACGATGAATTTTAAATCTTCATCGCATATTAAGCGGCTGCTCCTTAAGGCCCGGACAGACGGCAGGATCATGTAGAGCCCATGTCCTGCACCACCACCACCACCACCACCACAACACCGTCTATACTGACTCTTGTCTTCCTTGTTGCTGACAATAAGAAATGGGGCTGTTTATGGTCTGGCTGCCCTACGATCTCTACCAGGGCCAGACTGGGGACAACAAGGTGGCCCTGGCATCGCACCTGGAAGTTCTCCAGGTTCTGCCCAAAGACTCCCAAAGTCCGGGTTACGGGACACTCCGCTTACCCTCCATAAATCCTCATCAATGTCAGCCCTATAGGGGGCTCAAAGCCAGCAGCTGCCTATGATGTATGACAGGCCACGTGTTATCACGCTTACATAGCACGCAGCTGGGGTATATCCAGCTGATGGCTGCACACTGCAGCGCCCCACCTGCAGCTGGAGATAGGGTGAGTGTGGGGCGGTGTAGCGACAGGCCCACCGGTAGTTGCACAGTTATTTGAGGCAGTAGATTGTCCATTTAAATAGGTTTAAAGGCCACTCAAAAGCAATTCAAAGCAGATCCGACTTTAGTCATTGTGTTTACTTTACGGTAAGGGTGGTAGATAAGTGGAACAGCCTCCCAGCAGAAGAGTTAGAGGTTAAGGAAGTAAGGATAGGCGGATGGCTGATCTGCTTTCAAATTCTGTGTTTAAAATAAGTCTGATTACACGTCTTTTAATAGTTTAGTGAAGCCCTCTGCCCCTTCCCTCTCACACTGTTTGCTGGGTAAGGGTGTGATACAATGTAATGTGTTTATAAACAGTCTACAAATCCAACAAAACAAAACATTGTTCTTCTAAATCATAGTCAGGCGAAAGTCACGCCCACAGCCCCGCCCCTAAACACACCCACAACCGGTGGCGTTCAGTTTCTAGGCAACGTAGTGCAGGCTCTGGTGACACATTGTTAATCTGCTGCCTAGGTGACCGCCTGTAGGCGTGGCTAACAGCTGGTTCTCCTTTTACCAGGTGCTGACGTTTGGGTCCCGTTGGCTTGTTACATCGGTTGCTAAGCAACGGCGGACCACGGGTCTGGAGGACTATGTGACGGAGGGGCAACCGGAACCGGAGAAGTAGGTGGGATTCGGGAGGGGGCTTGTTTTAAGATCTTTAAACTGTATTCACGCCGCAATTACACCCGGATTAAAGGAGGAGGGAGGCACTTTGCGCAGCCAGTGACAACTTTGGCTTGTTGTGTAATAGGGGTATTCCCAGGAGTAGGGGGTTAGAGCGATGCTTGGGCATTTAAAACATGGTAAAGCAATACATAATAGAAATGACGTCATCTTCTGTGGGAGGGGCTTTAGAAGAATATTGTATTTTAGTTACATGAGTTTGTTGATAAACACACTTTCTAATGTTTTTATACACAACATTACTGTGGTGCCTGGTGCTGTAGAACCCTGTGATACTCTCATACCCAGCAAACATTCTGAGATAACAGAAACCAACCACATCAGGGGAGGAAAAAGAGCGACAGCTAGGGCAACAGAGGGACTGTCCCTCTAAATAGGGACTTTTGGGAGGTATGTGTTGTGCAGTGGTGTCATTTATTTAACTGACAAAAGTGCTATGGAATCTGCTGGCGCTATATAAATGTAATATTACTGGTGATACAATATGAAATGTAACTGTGATATTAATCAAAAGTAGGAACCAAAGTTATATGTTGGCTTAAATATAGGGGGTGGAATAAAGCGTGTGAAAGCAAACCCAGGCTAACAAGTGTGACAAGTAACCTTCCTGTGGAGATATGATAAGCAAGAATAGAAAGCCGAGGGTCCCAAATACCCCCGTATTATAGCAACAGTGACTTAGAATGGCACCAGAAGTCGTTAAAATACCCACCCGTGGAACCCAGGTATACATACTTCTAGACTGTCGGTCGTACAGCCAACCCTGGGTGTAGTTGGTCCGCTTGTACCAAATACGTAGACAATTCCGAAAGTCTCCGAACTTGGATTGAAGGAATTTCTCTCCTTTCTTTAAGCATTGAGGGAAAAAAAATGGGCATCTATCTCAGGGATAAAGCTATTAGAAATAATTCACAAACAGTGAAATAAGATTGACCCGCTAAATTGAGAAATCTGTGACTGGAATTAATGGGGGATGAACAGGATTATCCCGCCGGGGCGACTTTCTCCCGGATGATAAGCAGTAACTGCAAAGGGAAATTAGATTTAACAGGGCATTAAATTGCCTATTTAAGAAGCATCTACTGGTAGATTATTTCCAAATACCGAGTCACGCTTCTGAAAAATGAACAGCAGCGCCGGTGGAAAAAGCTAATGCGCTTGTTAATTTATTATACAGGCAACGACTGATGAGATGTCAGGCAGAAGGGGCCATTTGCATATTAGACTCAATCACACCGAAGAGTCCAGACTCAAAAAAGAGCTGGAAAGATTGCTTAAACACCCACAAACGGATTTCGGACATGTCACGGCGGACTCCAGACCCGGCAGCTATTCACCCAAGTCCTATTCATACCACATTGAGACATTCTCAGGGATCACAAATAATTCTTCCACCCAACAGTCCGTGCCAGACCCTCCTGATTATCGGGATGCTAACATTTCTGACCATGTAGATGAGAAACCCAATGTGAAAGCTAGGGCATCAACACAAAGTTCAAGAGCATCCCACAGAAATACTATACAAGAGTCCAGAGGGCACAGCGAGTCTCAGGCCAACCAGTCATATATTCATCTCAAAACTGTTGGCCTTGACAGTCACCCAAAAGGGACAGCTATTGCGTCAGCGGTTGGAACAACCAAATGTATCTTGGTGCATCCACGTCCAGAACCTCCATCAAAGCCAAGAAGTTACGTCCAACAGACGTCTAAGCCACGTATTTCTACAAAGCCAATGGTGGATAAGAAGGCAAAAAAATCAAAGCCACTAAGTGTTAAACCATCTAAGGGCAAGACTCCAGTTGATGTCAGAACCCGCTTTAGGTCTTCTCCAGACAGTAATGCCACCAGTTCTTCTTCCGATTCGGATTCAGAGGACAGCGACGGCTCCAACAGCATTAGGAGCAGCAAAAAACGTAAGAAGCCCATATTGAAGAAGGACCACAACTTGTCCAGATCCAAGAAAGAGCAATTGGTAAAGAAAGGAAACTCTTCCCACCTCACCCCAGATATGCTGGGAGCAGATCTACTGTCTGATGTTACCGAGACCCCACGGACGCTTTCCCAAGGGGCAGAACCCAAAGAGGGAAAGAGCATTCACCTGGCGTCGCCTGCGAAGGCCGCAGCTCGGTCAGTGGATGAAATTATAGCTTCTCTAAGGTCTCCTCAAGTAAATTCCGCATCTGACCTGATGATAAAGCGGCTAATGGAGAGCGTGCTGGGTCTAGACTATAACATCACGTTTGGGGTGAGTCAAATTCTGTTAGCTATACTGTTTGAGAAAAAAAAAGCATTCTACAATAAATAAATCGTAATGAATTATCCTCTACAGGAAGCTGTAGAAGAGAAAGCAGAAAAAGAATCGGAAAAGAAGCCTCCGTCTACAGAGCCCGCTCCCCCACAGCAGGTTTCGTCACTTTGCCTACACAGCACATGCTTACTGTACCACATTTAGGGGTTTCGGAGGAGAAATGTCAGAACGATAGGTCACAATCTAAAAGTAGAGGTTCGTGGGCTTGGTGTAATGTAAGGGAGATTGACTTTACTGAGTGGATGCTAGATAAGTGGAGCAACTTCCCTGCAGAGGTGGCAGAGACTAATACAGGGAGGGAGTTTAAACATGCTTGGGGTAGACGTTTGGCTCCTAAATCTAAGACAAGACCAACGACTGATTAAGGTCTGAGTCTTTACACGGGTAGACCATAGGGTGACGACAGTCCCACAGTGGGACTTTAAGCCTCAATCCGGGGCAATGAGGGACTGCTACCAGCCATCTTTTAACTTGTCAAAAGATTAAGATGATTATCCCCCCCCCACCACCACCATTATTCTCTTTGCTTCTGGTGGCTTTTGAGAAATGGTTGAGAAGGAAGGCCAGTTCAGGTCAGATGACTAATTCGTTACGCGGGTTTTACCCAACATTCCACCAGAGCTCAGCTCCGCAGACGTAATCGTATCTCTATCGGTGAAATCAAATCTCTCCCTCACAGCCGCTATTGACAATGTTATTACAAGCAATAGATACAAGAATGTGCAAGGTTTCTCTGTGATACAGGGACGTCGCTGATATTATTTATAAGAAGAAAAACATTAATTAAAAAAAACTATTTTAGCCATAATCGTATGCCCCAGGAATCTAAGACGAGACCAAGGACTGATTAAGGTTTGAATTCTTACATTAGGATAAATGGCAGACTAGACGGGCCGAATGGGTCGTGTCTGCCATCCAATTCTATGTATGGTTTCTACGATGGGAGAATGTATTATTACAATAAGTCCTTTGATAGAGAATGGAGATGGAATTCTGTCTGTTGTTGACGGCGAGCCCATAACTGATGCCTTTCACTGAGCATTAATGACGTTTTTCTTGTTAAAGACCGTGGATGAGGCCGCCACACAGACGGACATCAGTGTGTCGGAAGCATGCGGTTCTCCTTGTTTTAATAACGATATTAAGGCCTTCATCGATGTGGACACCGCAGCCCAGGAGGAAAACGCTGCTGTCAAAGAGCTTCCGACATCAGAAGAGGAAGACAAATCGGATCTGAAAGCATCTTACCAGGTATTGTGCAGGCGTGACCCATGCCAAGATTTATACTCTGCTTTATATAGTCGCTTTCTCGTACTGTACTTTGGCCAACATGGAGGACATGAGAAAGCTATTCAAGCTTTTTAAGATATGTGTGGGTATGAGGGTGAGGGTGTATGTGGGGGGGGGCATGGATGTGGACCAAACCCAGTGCTGCCCTAGGCTGGACTTACAACTCCATCCTTATTTGTCCTATGATGTCATAGGCGAGCGCTCATCCTGTAAGCGCTATGGATCCATCTGGGTTGTCATTCTCTGGTTTTGAAACATTGGGCTGCTGTCCCCCTGGACCCGCCATCCCGATATGGGTACTTTTAATTGTTTGTAAGTAATGACACTTTTTTTTTCTACATTCTTCTAAAACAATATATCTCTTACACGGTTAAAACGTGAATTAAAGCAGGGATTTTTTTGCCCTGCATTGCTTGTTACTCAATTTATTCTTTTTAAACAACTTTTCTATAAGTGTTTCATCTGTTACCCCATTTCTTAAACACTGAGGGATTAAAATTAAGAGTTGTATTATTTTGTATGTCTACTTTTCACTGTCAGGGATGATGCGGGTATTTTTTAAGTAACATATAACCCCCCCTCCACGTATATAGCGATGTTCAGTAATTCTATACTTACTCTGATTGACACGTATTTTTCTAAATGAACTAGGATTAGCTGTTCGTTGGGTCTGATGCAATCCTTTTTATACGGTGACCTGCTTTTACACTGTAACACGTGTCACATTAGAAGACGTCCAATTTTCGTCGTGCATGAACCCAACATAAAAACATATGACGGCGTGAAAGCGGGGTGAAACTGGGTGATTGCTTAACCCTTTGGTGCCTATGTGCTGGTTAGTGCATTGTGTGTCATAGTGCAGAATTCAAAAAAAGTCAACTTGACCTATACAATTAAGAAAGGGACCCTGTTACGGGGAAAAAAAAGTTCAGAAAACAGAGTTTCAGGCATTTTTACTAACTTAGTAAGTAAAGAAAAACATTTATTTATATATTCTCAGTTGAGTCCCTTTAAACCCATGTGAGAGCGAGAGGTCTTCTACATATAGACATATCCTCCTCCCCTGCTGTGTCTGTATATAGTACTTATGTCCTGTCCACCCACTGTAAAGCTCTATGGAATATGATGGCGCTATATAAAACAAATAATAAACATACCCATCAGTCTGTTGTCTCTGTTTGTTTGTTTGTCTGTCCATTTATTTGTCTGTCCATTTATTATTTGCCTCAGATTGTTTTTTATTTTGTCTGTAGATTCACCAGTTTTGCCACGCTCAATTTATATATTTAAGGATTCATCTAATGATGATAAACATACAATACAATAATAATAAACAATAATACAAATGATAAACAATACAAATAATGATAAACAATACAAATGATGATAAACCATAATACAAATGATGATAAACCATAATACAAATGATGATAAACCATAATACAAATGATAAACCATAATACAAATGATAAACCATAATACAAATAATACTCAATAATAATACAAATACTCAATAAACAATAAAAATAATACACAATAACAATAATACAAATAATACATATTTTCTCCAGTCCTTAAGCTGCTTCTTATTTTGGTTCTTCAGTAAATCTTAGAGATATACTCCATTTAGATAACGAGAAGGTATCAAGGCTAGGTTGATCTTATCTTACCCAGAAGGGACCATTCCGTGTATTTGAGTATTTGTTGAGCTGACTAGGCATCTAATGGCCTTTGTGATTCTTGGCGACTGGCTGGCTGTGTTTGAATGTAGGGGCCGTGGCTCGAAATCACCAGGCGTTGACAGGACGGCTGTTTGGATTTTTACTGATTTGGAAAACTCTTGTTTTCTCTTGTTAACCCTTGAAACTTTTGTTTTTGTTCAGATCTCCATCTCAGACATCATTCATGTGAAAGGCGACGCAGCGCCACTGGCAAGACGGGAGAATGCGAAGATCCACCACCCTTCACTGCTCGCTACCTGGGAACCTAGAACCAAGTAATTAACAGGCTGATTGTCAGCGATGTGGCACCGGGGCTGTTCCCTGATACAGGGATTGTTACTCGCACTCCAATCGTTTTAACATTTTTGGTTATTTATTCTGCATTCTAAATTAGACATCGTAATAAAAAATGTTCCTGCCCTAAATGTTTTACATAGTATGCTCTTGAGTTCTCGCTTATTTGATTTCATTTACATGTTGGAGTATTATAAGTCCCAGAACCTCTATAAAAACATAAAATTTGATGGCAGATTCTGATGTAAGGACTCAGACCTTAGTCAGTGTTTGGGCTTGTGTTACATTCAAGATGCCTTATGCCTGTCCCACGTGTGCATCCATACTCCAGAGGGGCTGCCGGCCACCATGATCACAGAATAGGTCGCTGCTCCTCTGGTTATTGGTTATTTAGACTTTGTCCCAGAGTTTTATAGTAACCTGTGACTCCAGGCGATATCAGGCAAGACCATGTTATTGTTTGGTGCTCTTTCTTAGATTTGTTTCATAGCCCAGGTTAGCAGTAAGTTCAACTTATAAGACATTCAGTTGAAAGGGAACTGCCCAAATCTCACCGTTCAGTTAATACTCCTAAAATAGGAAATGTAGATGTATTAGAGGCTAAACTTTGTGCGTCTCCCATGAAAGCACTCGTCCCAACTGTCCGGTGTTCAGGACCTACTTGACTTAACTTTCACCTGTTCCGCACTTAATGTTCCTCTAATAGGAGGCGTTTTGAATCGGAGATCATACGCTAGTCGTTGTCTTATTGCTGCTATTCTTTATAACGGCAGGTTTGGGCCATCAGTGTCCTTATGGCTGGATTATAACTTAAGGCTGGCTTTGGGGGCTAAGTGGCTGCTGTCTACCAACTCTAGGGAAATCAACCGGTACGTTTTATTATGATTCCTGGCTCCGCTAGTCCCCTGTATCATTGGAGCTCTTATTTGTTTACTGATCGATGATTAGCCGTACCCGAGCACATTCACGAGCTGGTCGGGTGCACTCTATGAAGTGCTTTGACTGCTCTAGATTGGCTCAGTTTAATCGGTCAGATGTGTATCGGTCACAATACCTTTTTGTAACTGTATATAAAGAGATCTGATTTTCTGAGGGTGTCACCTTGGCATTTTATTTGACCTCAAGCATGTCCTTGCTTATCTACAGAACATGGGGCTCCTTAAGATAGCTCAGATTATGTATTAGAACAAATAGCAGAAAGACACAAAGGCGGCCCCCTGGCTATAATAAATAGTTACTGTCAGATTATCAATAGCCTAGAAATGTTCTGACGTTTTTCCACTTTTCCTCTCTGCCCGCACACACACACAGCAACGCTTTCTGCCGTGCGTTAGACAGAGGTGGTTGGCCACACACAGCGTCTCCCCATTCAAAAAAAATGATAAATAGCCGGAGCGAGGAGACGTGAGGCTATGAAAACACGCACCTTTTTACCCGCAATATCCCAAAAACAACTTGTTTCTGCTGAGAGACTTCTGGGAATGTTTGCCAACGAGGAAAGTGCTCGGAGCTGCTGTCAGGTCGGTCGTGCCGCATTGTGAAGGGCTCTTGCAATCTTATTTAGAGAAAGGACTAAGGTGACAAGGTGACATCTCTCCTAAGGTCAGGTAGACGTAATGCCCCGTAGTAAAAGCAGCAGGCACTAATGGAATGTTTGGGGGGCTGTAAACTCCATTCACCATTTAGTTTTACAGCTCTTTTTTTGTAGACCTTGTATATCTTTAATTGACCAGCCAGACAGCCATAGTTGCTATGTTTAGTGGCTAGAAGGGCAAGTTATGGTGGAAACACGTGATTATAGCTACAATTTGACTCATAAAATGTAGGTTTTAGCTTTTTACTTTGCCTATGTATTTACATTTATATTAACCTTCATGTTTGTGTTCTGTTTTGTTTGTCCCCAAATCTTTGTGAAGCACGGAACTGTCCACCAACTTTGAACTATGCGTTATCGGCCAAACGTGTCCATATAGGTGCAGACTGGTCCATAGGGCACACTGGGATTTATGGTATAGGGGAGGGAAGAGAGTGGCAGCAGAATGAGAATTTGCATGTATGTGTGTGTATGTATATATTTATTAGAAAATCCATAAATCAAAATGACTTTGTTA
This sequence comes from Spea multiplicata, assembly GCA_009364415.1. Classification (NCBI taxonomy): domain Eukaryota; kingdom Metazoa; phylum Chordata; class Amphibia; order Anura; family Pelobatidae; genus Spea; species Spea multiplicata. Next base: position 29,536,062 of record VKOC01000008.1, read on the forward strand.
AATGAACAGTAATGACTAGAATGTCCTGTGTAGCGGTACCTCCTTGGTTGGTGCTGTGAAAGAGCGTCGTCCTTAGAATGCTGGCATGTTCTTCAGAGTGTTACATGGAACGTTAATCTTGGATGCATAAATCGAGATAAGGAACCAATCCATTTTTCTTACTTTATCGGGGATTGTTATGGTTTTCAGGGCATATAACATTTTGTACAGGAGAGACAGCACCATTCTTTCTTTGTGCCGTCCATCCTAGTATCTCCTCCGATGTCTTCTTGGAACCATCCATGGGACCTTATGACACTGTGACCCATTTCATTTTTCATTTGTTTAATAAGAGCAGGAAGTAGTTCCTTACTATCAACGACTACTCCGTTATCCATCTCACAATGTGGCGGAAGGAAAATATATTTTCCATAACCTGTAGCCACAATTTGCGGTTGTCACAGATTCACATGTAAAAGCCTTCATAGTTTCATAGAAAATACCTCATATAGAGTCATTTTCTGTTACCCTTGTTCTAGAAGCTTTTTAGAGATGCTAGATGCGCATGCGTTGGTCTTTAAATGTCACATGTAGGATTGCATGCTATTTATTGGGAATATATATTTATTTCCAGGCAGCACGGCGGGAAGACCATCCACCACTTCTGCACGGTTTCTCCGAGCTTTCTTCTACCCGGCTACCTGCGGCTGGCTTCACGCGTCCATCACACGCTGGACAGGAAAGGCCACCACGTTTCCAGCGTGAACCACGACCTTCCCGTCACGGCACGAGAGGACCGTTTAGTGAGCGATTGGCCTAACGGTGAAGTAAAAGAAGGATCAGACTCAACTAGGTATGGTTATCCACAAAATATTGTTGCAGCCAGTAGTGTTCAGACCATCTGGAGAGGATGCTTCTGTAACGTTTATGGAACATGACATCTTTTATATTAGAACAAGAGGTCACAATGTCAGACTAGAAGGTCAGAAGGAAGTTTTACTAAGAGGGTGGTAGATTGGTGGAACAGCCTTGTGGAAGAAGTGTTTCTTCAGTGGATTTACACATGCATGGGATAGGCATACGGCTCCTAAATCTAAGATGAGACCAACGGCTAAGGTTTGAGTCTTTACAGCATGAAAACAGGCAGACTAGACGGGCGAATGGGTCTCATCTGTCATCAAAGAAAAGAAACAAAGCAGGCACGTTGGCTTTTGTAATATTTTTTCATACCTTTGGCCCAGAAATCATTTATATAATATCGTATAGTCTCTGCCTCTGCACCCCTTCCTCGTTTCAGTCCCCCATTCACGCGTTGTTTGGTACGCTTTCAGGGCCCTAGGCCCCTCCGTTGTCTCCGAAACCCTTTGCCGCATCCCTATTGCTTGCGTTAAGAAAAACATGCCAATCACCCTAAACATGAGACATTCTTTGTGCATGCGCTGTCGCGAGGCAGATAACGCCATTTGTACTCATTCAAGCGTTCAATCTGGATTATGATTCCGATTCTAGTGAATAGGTTTTGCTTTCCAAAGAAGTCGTAGCGATCATGGTTTTTATAAGATGCGTTGGCGTTAATTTAACCAATGAGGACAATGTTTAAATGAACAGTTTGAGAGAGAAGGTTTCAAGGCGTTCCCATGTACGCGGGAATCGCATGCGCCGTACGTGTATCCGGTGTCTTTCTACCTTTAAATCAGTGAAGGGCACAGACCCGGCGGAGGTCCCCCTCGCATTCAGCCCGGTTTGTATTTGGAGAAGACAGGTGTAATTGGTCGGACGCTCATTATCTCTCCTGTAGGAATGTGGCCTCTCTTAAGAAATCACTTATCCATGACGGCCCCTCCCGTGCACACAAAGACCCCCTTACAGAAAGCGTGTGCAGGGGACGCTCGATTCTCAGCGTGCCAAGAACCGTCATCAATCTCCGGGCCAGCTGGCCTGCGTGTCACCGTTCAATGAGTGATGCGTGTTTGCTTTTGCCCGCTGCTGAATCCTTAGTGGGTTTAAAAGAAAAACTTCATGATAAAGTGAAAAAGCACATCGATCAACTGAAAAGCCCCCCAACCGCAAAGCAGCGGTGATTTGGATACTTTCAGTAAAACCTGAAGCTGAACGTGTGGCTGTAAATTCAGGGGTGACAAAGGAATTCTATAAAATGGGGTTTTTTTTCTTGCAGGTTTCTGGAAGTGGGGCTTCCCGTCTCATCTGCACCGCTACAGAATCAGAGGGGTAGTGTGGTCTCCATGCCACCCCACAGCGCCCGCAGCCTGGAGGAATGGCAGAAGATAGCTGAATATTATGTGGAAGGTCCACGAATGGAGCTTGTTGGGGAAAAGGTACAGAGGCTTTCATAATCTACATGTATATGGCATTGACAGATTAGGCAGAGAATGTTCTATATAAACTAAATAAAGAGATGTAATATTTGTGGGGTCCTAACCCCATCATACACACAACCTTTTACGGCCGACTGACCAACCACCTTCAGAAACACCTTGGAAACAGCTCAACAGGCCAGTTAAATGGGGGATCTCTAATCTCCCCAACTTGCCCATTAGACATCATATCCCGGCACGCAGCGGTAAGGGCGCTGGATAAGTGAGCACAAATTTCATACGTTTAATAACATTTAGATTCAAAAGAGAAGACCTAAAGAAAGCTCAATTGATTTTGTAGCCTTCCTAATGATATTTTTATGACATTATAAGGAGACCCCTTTAAATCATAAGACATGCTGGCCGGTTGATTTATTTAGATATCAGATTAATTGGCAGTGGATTTGCGGTTTCCTTTCTTATATCCGCAGGTATTGCTGAAATCCGACAATCTGAAGATGTTTTGGGCCCCTGCACCCCCCAAGTTTTCAGCACCCCGATCACAAATTCAGAAAATATTATTTGAAAAATATGAGGTAACAGAATCATCATAAAATGAGAATTATATCTACGTCTAGATTATGTGGCACCAGTGGCAATTTACGCTCCAGCCATCATATGCATTTAATGCTAAAGATAGCTGATGTTCCCTTTAGGTTTTCATGCATATGGGGGGTCTTCATAATGCCCATATGCATTTGGCCCATTTCCCCCCCATCCCAGGGTCTTTGAAGGATAAGGGTTGGAAGTGGGCCAAACAATACCTTGTACATGATATACCTACCGGCAATTAACTCTAGCCCTGGATCGGGGAATGCTGCATGAAGCAGCTCCGTTTTAGAAGAATGCATATTATAAAACTCATAGATTCATTCTTCTATAGTAGCAGGGTCGGGGTCATTAGAGATCTTTGGCGCGTTTGAATAGTACATGGTCTTACTAACAAAACACGCAAACGGGAGACGTAATGGGAACATTTAAGCATGCCAAAAGGGGGACGTGTAATAAAAAGCGGTGCCACAACTAGAGAGCATGAAATAGTGGTTTCCAAAATGCTTTCACTAGAGCCCCAAATACCAACTATTTCCACCAAATTAGTAACTGATACAGATACTGATGCTCCTCCTGACCCATTGAAATGGGAAACGAGAAGCTTGGAACATGTAGAGCCCAGAATGTCCACAAGAGGCCACAGTCGTGTTAAACATGAACATTTACAAAGTATTTTATCTAATGGTTAGCAAGTGAAAACAGATACGGCCGTTACGTGTATGAGTTGCCTTTGCCGTTTGGGAATGTCTTTGCAGCTCACGGAGATTAAGAAGAATGCACTAGTACTCTTTAATATTCTTTCGTCATTTGAGAATGTGGACGCGTAAATATACGCTTTTGTGTTTCAGAGCTGCATGGAGGAACAGGAGAGCGACGAGGAATTTTCACCAATGCACAAGGAAAGTGAATCTTCGGGTGATGAGCAGGACGATCCAGAGGACATAGGATTGAGGGTATGGCATGTTGGTATTGTAAACACATGCTTTGCGTTGTCTGTTGACGTAAGCAATACCTTCCCCAGATCGTTGCACTGTGATATATTGACAATTGCCACCCAAAAAAGTCTATTTTTTATCCATAGGAACGAATATTGTCTCGAAGGCACAAGTCATTGTCGGACATCACTTCTTCATCGTTTGCAACAGCGGCTCGTCCACCAATAGTATGCTATATTTTGTTCTAAATGTAATACCTTTCATGCAAACGCAACACAATGGCATTACACCGAACGGCACAATTAGAGGAACACGCAGCTCCAGTCATTTGACTGAGGGACATATATTTGGTCCTAGGTTTTAGCTTATCTCTCTAGCTCATAAGTAGAGAGGGGATGTTTTAGGCGTACGTTGCACACGTTGCTCTTCATGACCTACGTCAACGCAGTAAAAGGTATGAGCTGTTTACACGTTTGATGTGCCTGGAAATCATACTACCGCCCTTCCGGACCACCAGAGAAAGAGGTTGCAGGGAGTGCTGGTGTGTCTCTGTTGCCACCTCCTCATGGTAAAGGAACCATATTGTATTATTTATGATATAGGGAGAATGCGAGGTAGTATAACATTTAACTAACTAATAGACTAATACACACACAATAGAGTCCTTAAATAATTGCAGTCTATTACATTTTAACAGTTGGTTTTATTCCCGTAGAATTTACTATCTGCGTCTGCGCCAGATTTATCTGACCGCCAGGAAGCAAACTTTCATTTGTCAGCTGACTTCCGGACAAGCGTGAAAGAGCTAGAGATGTTAAAGGATCACTTGTTAAAAGCAGCAGCCCCACTAGGTACTCCAGATGTGGCTTTGGAGACGACTCATAGCCAAGTCACCAAAACATTGGCCACAGAAAATATTCTCAAGATATCGTTGCCTGATGAGTCGCAAAAGCATGCAAGCTCTTTAGGTTTCGGATGTACCCCAAAACCGGTCATGAAATATGTCCACTCGCATAAGAAGAAAGCCAAGAGAAGGAAGAGGATTCTAGATCCAGCAAAGCTGCAAATAGTACTTCAGCAGCTGAACCAACCACCAGGAAGGCTTGAAAGGTACGATAAGTTATATTTAGAACCTAAAGAAAAATGTCTCTAGATCCAAGACTCTTCAAAACTTGCTGAAACATTGTTAAAGCTGCTGTTAAATGCCCAAAGCCTTCCACAACATCTGTAATCAAGTCCATATTTACCTCCTATATCTTTAGAAGGGAACGCTTAATGGTCGAGTGACACAAAATCAAGCATTGATGAGTTGCTACCATAGAAACAGACATCCTTTTAGAGGCTTGTTTTGTCTACGTGGAGTAGGACCTTTAGAGTAATTCCTCCTTCGACCTTGTGCCATAAAGAATGTAACTATAACGCCCTCTTGTGATCAGTAGCAAGCATTCATATCTGGGTTGGCCGTATTTCCCTCCGTTGTTCATACTGTGGGCTGGTATCCTGATATTAATAACTAATTTTGTCATTTCCTGGTCCCTTGATGACAACATGAGGAAAGGGTGTTGTAAAGGGACTAACAAGGAGGTAAGGCTGGTGAGATGGATAATAAGGGATGGTAGTGGCTGGAGATTGAAGGAATAATGCACAACGAAGAGAGATTTAAAAGAAAGAAAGTGATGTGGAACGACTGTCATCATAATATACGTGTAGAGAGAGTGTGTAAGGGCATGTTCCATATGAGAACAATCAAAAGAATCATCACCTTTATGAGAGGAGCAGGACCATAAGGCCAGTATTGTCAAAGATCATGAAATTACTGTTTTGGGTCATAACATTGTATTTGCCACCAAGCTGTAACACCAAACATCTAGAGAAAGTATTCATCACCTCCTTGGTTGCAGTTGGAATACAAAGTTCTTGGAGTTGGAGACCATTTTCATTCATTTATTTTGTTCCAAACAATTACATTAATACACAAATCTCATTCCAAAGAACCCGGTTTTGTTAAGACTCCTAGAGGTTCGAAAGGAGAGAGCCAACCACTCCTTCTCACAATATACTCGTCTTAAGTTTGTTTCTGTCCAGGAGGAGGCAGAGAGAAGGGGGGCGATCCTAAAAATAATGGGTGAAGCTCTACCTCTACAGTGTACAAAAGAAACCCCAGTAGCCTTTATTCCCGGTTATGTGTAAGGAAAGTCAACATGGCAACTGCAATTACTTTCTACTTAAACTCTACCATGTGTTTATTCCATAGATCTGTTTCGCTTGTAAGACTGCCTGCCAATGACAGACAAAATTGTGGGTTTGCTCTTCGTCCCCGGAGTGGCAGCTTACCAAATCAACTGGACTTTACTACATTTCTTGAAAGCCATGGTGCTGTACTTTCTGCCAATGAAGAGCGTGAATGGGTACGAGAAAAATGGAATAAATGGTTTGATGAAGTCTTCCCCCCGAGCCGTGCCTCAGTGGAAGAAGCTGAAGTACAACTTAACATGAAGGTGAAAGATCTTGATGAGCAGGGTGGAATGAACGAAGTCTTAATGAGTTTAGCTCAGCATTCAGTACCACCACTTCTGAGAAAAGACCCGAAAGTAACCGTCAAAGATCTGGAGACAGAGATTTCACACCTTACACTCTTAATCGAAGAACAGGCGAAGCCCTCCGTGTTTCACTGCTGCCGACGGGGCGCTCTCAATAGGATATTGGGGAATTGGAGCTTGGCCCTTCAAGATCTTGATTTGGTAAGATAATTAGATCATTTTTGATACTGATATACATTGATGAAATCTATAACTGAACTGTATTTGGAATTCCAGATGTCTAACTGTAACAGTGTAAATTAAATATACACATTTGTTTAGTTAAAATATCAAGATTAAAGAAAAACACAATTGTATCATTACTGCATCATTACAAACAATTCTGCTAGTAACATTTCAAGTCTACACCGTTGAGCAAATTCTGCATGTTGTGACCATAAGTGAACAAAAAAAACTATTCTTTTCGACCATAGGCCAACTTTTTGGAGGCACCGATTATAACAATTGTACCCAGATAGTGATGTATATAGAAGGACAGCATGTTGGATGCACCATACATAATTACAAACAAAATACACAGTAAGATATAGGGTATAGCGTACACTGATTGTTTTGTAATATTGTTTCTTTAGAACGTCTGCGGGGTTGAGGTTTCATTTTATTTAACCCCTTGTTACTCACAGGTTATAAAAGAGGAACCGCAATTGCTTGATGCCTATTGGCACCGGCATTTAATTTACCTGGCACAAGGGAAGAGCAGCGAGGCTTTGGATGATCTAAACACCATCCTTAAGTACAACAAGTCCTTTGCCGGTAACGTCTCCCATATGTTACCCTTTTATATAATGCTGTAATCAAAATAGGCAAAATATGTCATATTTCACTTAAAACAAGCAAATACAATAGATTAATATGACTGCAAATGTGGATTAGGTAAGGAAAAGAGTGTGGTGGGAGATGTATATTTTTGTTCTTGAAAGGGACACTCCAGACATGATATGCACTTTAATGTAGATAACTGGATTGCCCTTTTAAGTATTAGCCCTTTCATATGTGAAATGTTCTTATAAACTATTAGGGGGGTTGCCTTGATTGTACTATTTCTATACCTGCTAAACATCACCCCTTGGATTGGTGGCACAGCATCATTTATCATCTGCTTTATATGTCTTACAGACGCCTACCTGTCCAAAGCTGAAGTTTTTAAACAAAGAAAGGATTTCACAATGTCCATCCTCAACTACAGCCAGGCTCTAAAATATCGTCCCACAGATGATGACATTTATTTCCGCCGTGCACAGATGTACGAGGCTCAGGATGATATTCTAATTGCCATGGATGACTATGCAAAGGTAACCGCCAACGGTTTGTACTTATGCCACATCTCAGGTGAAGCTTAATGGTTTCCAGGTCCACCGTTGATGTGGGAAGATGTCTTCTTCTCACGGATCATGTAATTCTGTTAATTCTCCTGGGACAGAAGAAAGTTCATTGTTTAGAGGTGTCAGGATTTCACGTAAAAATGTATGATGTATAAAAATCTAATTTAACGCAATCAAAATACGACTTTGTTGTCTGAAAAAAAAAGATTTTTTTGTACAGTCATACTTGAGTTACATAAAAACGCAGAATTAGAACCGTTCGGCCCACCTCGTCTACCCAACTTTAATCAGTCGTAGACTCGAGAGCCATGTGCCTATGCCATGAATTTTGAAATTCCTTTATTCTGTTAACTTCTACCACTTCGCTCATATAACGTTCAAGTATTTGTGAAATGGGTTGCCTGACATGCTGACCAAACACTTATCTGTCTGTTCTGTATAGTGTTTCCAGCATAATCCCAACCGTACAGATGCCATTATGAAACGTGGCTCATATTATTTTGAGAATGGTAACTGGACATCTGCTGCACAGGACTTCACTGCCCTCATCCAGCAGGACATCCACAATGTACAGGCGAGGTATTGTTGTAATGATATGTGTGTTTTTATGGGCAGGTGTGTCTAAGGGCAGTGTATGTGTATATGCGTATTTATGGGCACTCTCTTGGTTTGCTGATCAGGATTTACCGTGGGAGAGCACACACTCAGCTAGCCCATCACTCAGGGGCTGTAGAAGACTTTTCAGCAGCTATTCACCTGGATCCCAAGAACTGGTTGGCTTTCTATTATCGTGGATGTTTGCTGCGCAAATGCTACCCATACCAGGCACTTCAGGACTTCAGCATTTCTGGTAATACTATTATTCAGAGCTTGTAGAACTGACATGGTAATACTTCTAAAATTATAGTTCGGATATGTACGTGATTATGAATATGTTGATACAGGTATGTATGTTGAGACAGATGCTGCAACTGGAAAGCGATCTTATAATAAGGTTTGGTCTTCCTTCTCTCTGTGGGTGCTTTCTTTGGCCAACATGTTGCTCGTTAATGTCATGCAACTAAACAAATATAAAACCAGTCCATGAGTATGAAATATCTGATCGTTTAATAATGCCAATGAGCTACTATACTTTTATTTAAAAACACATAGAGCGTCGTGGAATACTGTAGAGACGTATAATTACAATCATGTACAATTAATACATTCAAATTTAAATACCTGATGTTTTAAACTGTGATAATTATGATCTGCGCTGTTCATACGCAGCAGTTCTCGTTACATGAAATGTTTAATTCATAAACCCCATTAAATTAGTTCCCTTTAAACTTTATTTGTACACTCTGGCATGTTAAGCAGCACGTTATGCTTTCTAGGAGCTTTAACACATTCTAGGACAGCAGCCTATCTTTACCAGCTGTGGCAAAAAGAATATATGTATGAATGAGGCAGAAGTGAAGAATTATTGGGTTGGGTATGAAACAGTACTAGAAATGATGCACTTAGTTTTAAAAGTGTTGAATCCAGAAGCGATTGGACAGCACTTTTAATGAGCAGTTAATGTGTTTCGATATTACATTCCCTTTACCAAACACAAAAATGCCTTCATTCTTACTGCCTGTTTACTCTCTATACGCTACCTATTACCCAGCTACCAATTCCAACCGGGCACCAAGCGGGGTCACATAACATGCAAGTAGTACAGGGGCTCACACGGAGATAAAGGATTTGTGCGTGTTAGTGTATGATGTTAGGATTTGATGTTATTGTCCATAAGCGAGCCTAGAGTTAGTGGAGCTGGGAAGAGGAAGAGTGTGTGTATGTGTTAGAGTGAGTTTGTGTGTTGGTTACGTGGGTGAGGTGGTACCAAACAAATACTGCTTCCAGTGTGTGAGCGTGTAGGTGTTTGTGCGTGAGCGAGCGTGTAAGTGTGTGTAAGTGCGTGTAGGTGCGTGAGCATGTATGTGTGTGTGAGAGCATGTTTCATGTAGGTGTTTGTGTGTGAGCATGTATGTGTAGGTGTGTAAGTGTGTTTACAATTTTCGCACCAGGGCACTGTGGTTTCTAGTTACGCCCTTGCATAAAAATATAATTCAAAATGGATTATATTTCATGTGAGCTCTTTCTCTCTGAACCGTATTGACTTAAGATATCAATAAAGTAGTTAAACAACACAATTATACTAAATTATACCATAAACAGCGCCCTTTTAGCAGAAAGCGTGTGTTTATTAATCAATGGAAAAAGCAAATTCTAGCTTCCCCGTTGTGTAACACTTATCGGCAGACTCACACTCCTGATACTCCTGGTCCGTTTGTATAATCTTTTTAGAATAGAGGAATAAGAGAAAGGAATGTTATTAATTACCATTAATACAATTACCATTAATACAATTACCATCAATACAATTACCATCAATACCCGTCCTATAATGAAATACAAAGCAAGCAGATCATCTACTCCTCATCGTTAATCATTTCGTTAATCAAAACGTTTTAATAATAAGTTTTCCCCATAACTTAATTAAAACCATGTTGATTTTTTTTGTACTTAAGGTCATATTATATAATTGCCATCCTGTACTTTTGAACTCAAGTGGTGATTATCTCTTTTGTATTGGTTGTTTATTGTATATATTTATCATTTTTCTTTAAAAAAATAATCCTAGCATGTTTTATGTCCCGATGACAAAAAAAAATACAATCTTGACGCAGTCACTGCAATCCCGTTGTCTCTTTTTTCGTGCAGTGCTTCTTAATAACTCATTTGAGAATCTGAATGCGTTTCTCCACCGTGGGATCCTCTATACAGACTTGGGCTTGTGGTCCGAAGCAGCATTTGACTTTGAATGTGTTCTCGCTCTCGATAGGTACGTTGCTTGACCTTTTATATTAGTTTCTTAGACTATTTCAAATACAAATGACATTCTCTCGATTACGGAATTCGAATCGTCTTATCGAACCGTTCTGTGAAACGGATTTTGTATTGTCCAGATATTTAGAAGTCACTTTGTGATTGGCAATGATGTTGCGCGTGGGGAATCTTAATTTTTTGTACACTACGTGATCCACTCTTAATGTTGTTCCCCAGGACTATGGCTTTGGCCCACGTGAATCTGGGTCTGATTTCTCTGCAGCATCAGAATCGTTATCCTCAAGCGATCCGTCACTTCTCGGCAGCGCTAACAGTAAATCCCATTTACGTACGAGCGTACCTGTGCCGGGCTCAGGCTTTCCAAAAGGTAACCATTGTAGTGCATTCGGCTTTTATAGACAAATGTGGGGCAGGTGTACAGAAACACAATTTCCATTTCTTAAATGATGGTGGAATTTCATGATTTTTGTAGTGTGATTTCTTTTTTTTTCTGTACAGATAGGTGATTTGCAAAGGGCTTTAAAAGATATCACACGTGCGATCCATTTGTGCCCAGACTCCCCTCACCTCTACATCTTAAGGTAAGTGGTTATTAATGTACCTGATCTCTCGTAGGTATACAGTTGGTACAAGGACAGGCTGGGCCGCGGTGCCAAGGTGGTAATTGACCTCCAGGACAGCTCAAATTCTTTTAATAGTTGCGGTTCGTAATGGGCCAGTCTGCTTGCGGTGGGGGCATGTAACCTGATATAATGTGACCCCACAGTAGCATACCTCCCAACATTTGTGAAAGGGGGACTTTTTTTTAAATCTCACAGAACTCATCAATACAAGCAATTGCACCTTACAATGTCGAGCTTACATTGCCACTTAAAACAAGCTTTTTGTAAGCACAGTCATGCATATTAACCAACACTTTGAACTGAATTCCTATGAGGCTTAGACAGATAATGCTGGCTGAGCATCATTGGAAGAGTAGTCCACAGCAGCAGTGATTTGTTTTGTTTTTTAATTAAAAAAGGCTAATGTAAGCCTCCCAGGACCCTTACACACTGCCTTTACACACACCTGGCCATAAACACACACATACAC
>VKOC01000008.1:29547890-29564998 GCA_009364415.1 Spea multiplicata
TAACCTGCCTACCATGCCAAGGATCGCTGGTTTGAGTCCCATTGGCGACAAGGTGGTGTTAGTGAGTAACTGTTGAGTTTATATATTATTTTAGAGTAGGGCCGTATATATATGTATATGTGAGTCAGGAGAAAGCAGGGTCATATATCCACGGCGAGAATAGGACACCAACTGCCTGGTGGTGTAAAGGTATAGTAACCTGCCTACCATGGCAAGGATCGCCGGTTCGAATCCAGATGTATATATTGTTTTAGAATAGGGGCCTATATATAAGTATATGTGAGTAGGGGGGAAAGCAGGGTCATATATCCACGGCGAGAAAACAAACCCAACTGCCTGGTGGTGTAAAGGTAAAGTAACCTGCCTACCATGCCAAGGATCGCTGGTTCGAATCCTGATGTATATGTTGTTTTAGAATAGGGGCCTATATATAAGTATATGTGAGTAAGGGGAAAGCAGGGTCATATATCCACGGCGAGAAAGCAAACCCAACTGCCTGGTGGTGTAAAGGTAACGTAACCTGCCTACCATACCAAGGATCGCTGGTTCGAATCCTGATGTATATATTGTTTTAGAATAGGGTCGTATATAGCTATATGTGAGTTGGGAGAAAGCAGGGTCATATATCCACGGCGAGAAAACACAATCGGCTGCTCGGTGGCGTGAAGGTATAGTTGCTTGCCTGACATATAATGGATCGCTGGTTCGAATCCTCATGATGACTTCTGCACATAAATACGCAGCGCGGCTCTGCTTGTGATTCGGAATGTGTGCGAGAATCATCATGGTGGATACGATACCGGAGATCTGGAATATGACGGGATGTCGTCGGACGTCGCCGGGTGGCCACCCGCTTCCTTCGGGATAGAAACAAACACAATATACTCTTTGTATATTGTGAGACAGGGTGGTGGGATACACCCCCCTGCTGCACCCTCCCCCTTCAGTGGGCGTGGTCATGGGAGGGTGTACCGCCCACCATACATGTATAAAGTATAACTAAAGTAACATAAATAGAGTATAAAGAAAACATGTAAAAAGTATAACTAAAGTAAGATGAATAGAGTAGTAAGATGAATAGAGTAAGTAAGATGAAATAGAGTAGTAAGAATAAAAAAAAACAAACTTATTAACTAATTAAAACACCAAACTTATTAACTAATTAAAACACTTTTATATTATTATATAAAAGAGTATGAAGGTGGTGGGTGTTATCCCACCACCCTCTCAATATACAACAAGTATATTGTTGGTTTCTGTCCCGAAGGAAGCAGAGAGAAGGAAAGGAGTGGCCACCCGGCGACGTCCGACAACATCCCGTCATATTCCGGATCTCCGGTATCGTATCCGCGGTATCATAGCCTGATGATTCTTCCGCCATGATGATTCTCGTAAGTCGCTGTGCGGGTTACTGTGCACGCCCATGAACGGGTCAAGCGGATGTGCACACATTCCGAAACCTTTTCCGCAACCAGTGTTTTCGGTCACTGCGTGCGAGGACACACGGCTTACCGCAACCTTCAGGTGTTATCCGCAACCAACTTTGAGTAATCCGCAACCGACTATGTGTATGCAGGGGAGGCTGTAGATGTGTACATAAGCGTCCAATGTTAGAGTGCCACAGAGCCACTTTAACACCATCCACTAGCACACACAAGCAGAGCCACACTGCGTACTTACAGGCAGAATACATCATGAGGATTCGAACCAGCGATCCATTATATGTCAGGCAACCAACTATACCTTCACGCCACCGAGCAGCCGATCATGCTTTCTCGCCGTGGATATATGACCCTGCTTTCTCCCGACTCACATATACTTATAGATACGCCCCTATTCTAAAACAATATATATATATCAGGATTCGAACCAGCGATCCTTGGTATGGCAGCAAGGTTACCTTACCTCTACACCACATGTCAGTCGGTCTTCCGCTCTCGCCGTGGATATATGACCCTGTTTTCCCTGACTCACATATACATATATGCCCCTACTCTAAAACAACATATACACCGCAGAGGATCCATCAGGACTCGAACCATCGATCCTTGGTATGGTAGGCAGGTTACTTTTCCTTTACACCACCAGGTAGTTGGTTTGGTCTTCTCGCCGTGGATATATGACCCTGGTTTCTCCCGACTCACATATACTTATATATACGCCCCTATTCTAAAACAATATATACATCAGGATTTGAACCAGCGATCATTGGTATGGTAGGCAGGCTACCTTACCCTTACACCACAAGTCAGTTGGTTTCCCGTTCTCGCCGTGGATATATGTCTCTGTTTTCTCCTGACTCACATATATGCCCCTACTCTAAAACAACACATACACCACAGAGGATCCATCAGGATTCGAACCATCGATCCTTGGTATGGTAGGCAGGTTACTTTACCTTTACACCACCAGGAAGATGGTTTTGTTTTCTCGCCGTGGAAATATGTCCCTGCTTTCTCCCGACTCACATGGACTTATGCGCCCCTACTCTAAAATAATATATACACTCTATACGCATTAACACCACAGAGGAGCCATTAAGAGTCGAACCAGCAACCTTTGGAATGGTAGGCAAAGTTACTTTACCTTTACATCACCGACAGTTGGTGTTGCATTTATTGCGTGGATATATATTTTTTTTATACATATATAGAACAGGTGTTTATTTTCTTTACAGGCTCTAATAATTCAGATTATGCATCTCAGACAGATTCCTGAACGGGGGGTTCATATCCATCAGCCTGCTCTACTTTGGCGCCCGTCTCATCTCCTGCAGGCTTCCCAGCACCACCGCCTTCACCATGTAGTTCCATAGGTTTGCCCAGCTCAAACTCTGGCTTTTTCAGCATCTTCACTTTGCGTACATACACATCATGTAGAGGATAGATGGACTGGCAGGCCTTTTCAATGTCTTTGCCGATACTGTCTGGAATTAGCTTGTTAACAACTTCTTTCAAGTCATTTGTCTGCACTTCACGAGTCAGGATTTCCATCACCTTCTTGCCGATCTGACGCACTTGCTGATGCTGGGCATAAGAAGTCTTTCTAATCTGGTTGTTACGCTTTTTGGTGAATCCAACACAGAATAGGCAAAGTAGGAAGACATCTGTGGTCTTCACATCAACGTGAGCCTCTCGGCGTGGATATATGACCCTGCTTCTCTTGACTCACATATACTTATATATACGCCCCTACTCGAAAACAATATATATATATATACACTCTAGGTGCATTAACACAAAAGAGGAGCCATCAAGATTTGAACCATTGATCCTTAGTACAGTACGCAGGTTACTTTACCTTTACACCACCAGGCAGTCGGCTTGATTTTCGAGCCGTGGATATATGACCCTTCTTTCTACTAATTAAATATACTAATGGGGTTACTTGAAGTATCTTGTCGCTATTTAAAAGCAATTGTGTAACTACTGGTGTTAGGGAACAGTAACATTGATGCGT
The DNA here is from genome assembly GCA_009364415.1 of Spea multiplicata. Classification (NCBI taxonomy): domain Eukaryota; kingdom Metazoa; phylum Chordata; class Amphibia; order Anura; family Pelobatidae; genus Spea; species Spea multiplicata. Next base: position 29,551,350 of record VKOC01000008.1, read on the forward strand.
GTCATCCGCCCTGTATGTCAAAACTCATTTCTGCAGCCGAATAACAAAAGTATTCTTTCAGGAAGTCCTTCTGTTGTATCCATAATCTTAGGGGCAATAAAGTTTCACAACCGTCAGTTTCATCCGTTAAACAGAAGATGCTGCATTATGTTCCATACACCCCGCTGGTCGAGCGTCATGCATGCCAACTACCCTAGAAATATACAGCGCATCTGGAACGTATGAGGAATGACTAGGGTAGACTATGCCTGGAGACGCTTGCACAAAATAAATAAATAAAAAAAATAAACCTTTATTTTTTATTATTTCCCTGTAATGTAAGGGTAAAAATATCCCAGAATCATTCTAAATTAGAGGTTTCATGCGCAATAGAATTCCCTAGGCTCTTCTTAATCACGCCTTAAACTACAGGTAAGGCAAAACGTGGCAACATTAATAAAGTGATCATAGTGACACCATGATGTCACCGGGGCACGCGTAGGGTGAATTCCCACTACAATCCGCTTAAGAAAGCCATAGTGCAGTAAAGAGGACAGGCTCCTGCTGCCTTCTGAGATGCCGTAGTATAGAGGCTGCAGTCTCGCACTATATCAGGTTCCTATCTGTCACCAAGGTCTGTAGTGATGTTACATATTTTTGGAACAGAATAGCAGAATGCCCCTAATCCCAAGAGCTTACAGTCTGTGGCGTTAGACAAATGCCAGGACGGAAGCATGATTCTACAGGGCGTGTAGGAAAGAAAGGTAATAGAGTAGTGGGCGAGAGTTCAATAGACACCTAAAGTACAGTGTGCTTTTTATGTGACCGGAGGTGTATTCATAGATTTTCTTCCCAACAACGTTGGTAACGGAGACGGCAAAACTGGTTCTGAAGGTGACAAGGCTGATTCCACCCTGGTGCTGAGGTGTCCCCTCCCTCCCTTCCATCCGCATTGTGACCAATTCAGGAAACTGCGTCGGGTAAAGCCATTTCCCGTCTTCTTCCCTGAGAAGTGGGAATCCAGGCAGGGCACGGCTTCTTCCTCAGATGTGTAATATTAGGAGGGGTGCCATGGCCACTGGATGCACACCCTCTTCCTGCACCATTTAAAGGTAGTTAGTAAGGGCTGAGGGGGCTATGAGTGAGTGGGATAACCCTGGGGGTGTTAGGTGTCCTTCTGGGTGGGTATGGGGTGTCTGGCCCTATACACATATTTCTTCTCATTTGAAGCACGTTCTTCCCACCCTGAATGGAATTCTTTATAAGAGCCTGAGCCAACACTATTTGTGAGCCCCCCATTAACTCCCACAAGACGTAGATGCCACCCTCTCACCTTATAATCTTCTCTTCCTCCTCTGAGTCGGACCGCCAGTGCTCTGCCTTTCCCACCTGAACTTCTGTAACCTTATGTCTGTGTATTACATATAGATCAATGTGTGCTACCTCCGTAAAGCACAGAAGTGATAAGGCTGCCCCTTCTCTTTGTATAACACGCAAAGCTATGTGTATTGGATCCCAGTACCACACACACCGTTTCCTACCTGAAATGCACATGCAGGGCCCTGCGCTCTGCGTAAAAGATGTTTGTGAGCTCGGTAGTAATTACCTCTCTGCTAGCTGTGGATTGTTGGTCCATTTGCGGCTGTCTTGTCCCAACCTCAGACAATGTTCGGTCTGCCAGATGTCAGCATTTCCACCCTCCTCTCCCTGGAGAATCTTCTGTTTAATGCACTTTTCATTTTCCATCCTGGGAAATGTATTTTGTGTCGGATATTAACCTCTTCAGATCCTGAGTAGTGTCTACTTATTAGGTTGTTTGGGTACACCGAGAACCCCTGGTCTGACCCCTTAGCCTCTCTTGGCCCATTCACAAGACTATACATGATTCTTCAGAAGGACGAGATCTGTAATGAAAACGCAAAAGACAACGTAACCTCTGGTTAGAAGACTCGGTTGTCTCTGAACAGGTACATATATACAGGTATATATGTTTAAATCCTCACAAAAGCAACCGTGTAGTTAATGGGCTTCACGCTATGGAGTCTGAGTAAGAGTAGAAATAAGTCATGTGGCCGGCCTAGATGCAGGTTCTCCATACCTAGTAAGAGTCTCCATAAGAGCGGCAATATGCATGACGAGGGAATGGAGAATGCTGGGAGGGGATGGGGAATGTGGAATGTTGGGGATGGGGAATGCTCGGAGCGATGGAGACTTGGAGGGGATAAAAGATGCTTGGATGGGATGGAGAATAGTAGGATGGAGAATGCTTACTTGGTATGGGGACCACATCGGCCACATCAGGACAAGTATAAGTTTTTCATATTGCTGACCAGCCCGGATACAATGCTGCCCTGCAGTATGTGGGATGTATAGACCTATGGAAGGTAACCCATTAGTCGCTTATCCATCCCCCATTCTACAGGACAGCATTTCTATCTGGGTTTTAAGAACCATGACTGATGTGGTCACCCTATCAGAGTGATAGAGAATGTTGGGATGGCGAAGGCTCACAGGGATGGGGAATGCTCACTCCACACGATGACGCCAAAGGATGTCAAATCACAGCGTCACACCAGCAGACATGTAATTACACAGTAAGTCCACACGACGGCACCAAAGTACAGCAAATTCCAGCAGGGGTCAGCATTTTCACGACATACAGTTACGTATGATATAAATGATTTATTTGATGCCAAACAGAAATGTGAACATTCTTTATGTGGAAATAAACGGTTTGGCTTCACTGTGTAAAAAGCGATGGTCACTAACGGAGCAAACAAGCCATCAGGTTTGAAAAGATTTGCCGCTTTAGAATTTCTAGATGAGGATATCGGGACGGCAACAAACACCGAAGAAACCATTCAATGTATCAAAGTATTTCTGTAAAAAAACACACAAAAACAGGCAAAATCTCCACACCTTTCTGAATTGGCCACAGGAACGTGCAACAGGATCAGCGCACGTCACGCACTCATCCGTATAACATTCCGTATACCTCTGTACACGCCTGAGACAGGAAACACACATAATGCTTCCCGAGGCCTGGCTAAGGCTCGTTCTCTCTTACCTGACCCAGCCGTGTCTTTTTGGCCACGCTGGGCTCGTGCACCGTACTCCCGCCGCACGGCAAGGTCCTACGCAAACTGCTCCGAGTCGTGAAAGCAGGAGCAGGCTTGAGGGAAACTGGGAGCGGCGACACCCTCAGCCGAGTGTGAGGGAGACTGGCGAGACTGGCAGGCGAGCGTGGGGGGGGAGGCTGGCAGCCGAGCGTAAATGGCATCAGAGTTTGGGGAGACATAAGAGGACACCGGCAGACGGCAGCAGAGTGTGGAGAGACTGGCAAACGGCAGCGGAGGGTGGGGAGACTGGAAGACAGCAGAGTGGAAAATGGCAGCGGAGTCCAGGAAGACAATAGTTGAGTGTGAGGAGACTGGCAAACGGCAGCGGACTCCGGCAGACAGCAGAGCGGAGCGGCAGATGACAGTGGAGTCTGGGGGAGACAGCAGCAGAGTATGGGGAGGCTGGCAGAGGACGGCGGAGACGGGCAAATGACACCAACTCGGTTTATCCAGGGATTTTCTACTCACGCAGCAACGCAAGCGATCAGGAGCGATAAGAGTTCTGTCTCCAGCGGCCGCGGAAGCGCGGAGTCCGGCTCGGGGAGATCACGCGATGACAAATACTGATAACACAGGCATTCCCTTCCAGATCACGTCACTGCTGACATCACCCGGCAGTCTATGGGGACTTGCATGGAGCTCACAGTGTGATCGCTGTAGGGTTTCTCACTCTTTTCACATGCTGCAACAGAAAAAAAAAAGTCTTTTTTGTTATTGTGATATCACTGGCATTAATAACATGTTCAAGAGGTCCCTAAGAGGACCTCTAGCCATACTTAACTGTTAACAGTGCAATTTAAAATAAAAAATACAACAAATAAAAATAATTATAAAAAAGAAAAAACCCTACAACCCATTGTCCTAAAACAACATCTAAAACGTATAACCCTCGTGCACCTGTTCACAACCCCCAAACCCGTTAAGCCATAATTATAAAAAATACAATATGTAAGGGGTGGATATGGCTCTTTTGAAAGAAAAATAACTAAGCATGTGGGGTATTTCCGTAATCAGGAGGTGCAGCTAAACAATTTTGGCTGGGTTTCTTAGTCGTAACACATAGCCTGTGTGACAAAAAGAGCAGGAAATAATTTCTGCGGCCACTTTAGACAGTGATTGGTGACCAAATAGCTGCATGAAGAGTGCCCAAATAGCCCTCATACGATAGTCGTCAGCTTTACTGAAATATATACTTTTGTAGGTATTTTTGGTTTTTGTTTAAAATTAGAGTTGCAATCCCATCATGCCGAACTTAAAAATTATACGGCTTTGTAAAGAATAATGTACACTTTATAATATGTTCCCTACAAGTTCTATATAAATTAGGTATTTCTGAAATCAGGACACCTGAATTGATAAACTTGAAGGGGATTTTCCGTCACTTTACCTACTTTTGTGAGGATTCAAATATAAAAAAAACAAAACACATTTTCACTAATTTTTACTAAAATTCTCATCCTAAATTTTCAGCTAATTATCTAACTATGGTATCAAAAGAAAGCCCTCTCTCTCTTTGAAAAAAACAATATATAGTTTACATGGGTAAACCATTAGCAGGAAAGGAGAATAATGATATGAACTGATATAGCACAAAAATGGCATAATTGCTCTGGGGCTTGCGGCACTTTGCCCCAAGCCCTTTTTTAAAGCGGAGGAGAGAGAGGGGTGCCGAGTGGTTTTCGCTTACCCGCCTGGCGCCCCTCTCTCTCCTCTGCGAGCCCTCTAGCTCGCTGTCGGCTTGTAATGCTGAGCGCCAGAAGATGACATCATTTTTTTTTTAATGATGGGGCCTGACATATAGGATAGTATGTGTTCCAGATCCATGTGTTGTAAAAAAAAAGCTAACCTGGGACCAAGAACTGTTTGTGTGTCAAAATAATAAGAAATAAAGAAATACTACATTTTTATCAACATACACAAAGCTACACATAGTAACAAAAATAGACATACCCTTCTGTAAATTGCGGAAAAGGTTTTGCACCTAAAAAAAAAAAAAAACTTCATAATTTCACAGATTAAGGTTTACTAGTCAAGTTGTGACCTTTTTGAAACTGTATCCACAATTTACTGATGGAGTGCCAAGTAAGTCACAAATAATCTATTATTGAACCACCTCAGTGCCAACAAACTAGTTAAAAAAATAAATAAATAAAAGAGAATCCATTACACACTATATAAAAATATTATATTTAGTTGCAGACACAAACACACTATTAATTCAGACGCATCAGTAGGTTTGAACTGATCGATTTCACACTTTAGTTAAAAATCTATATATATATATATGTATGTATATACTGTATCTTTGCGTCCAGCCAAAGAAATTCCCAAACTTTGTTAATTCTATATTTATACCCATGAGCAGAACGATTTCAGATCCACAATAACACACATGTGATACACGTGCTGGCATGTTTTTGTTTTTTTCTTTACACAAACCAGACTATAAAGATCTACAAGAAGTACATTAATTTCAGACATCCACTGATTTAATGTGCCAATCAGCTGGATGAGTGAATATAAAAATGTGGAGTTATTATGACAATGACATGTCTCTTGAACCACAGACTCTGGCGCCACACATATGCACCGACACCCACAGTGACTCTGGCGCCACACATCCGCGCACAGGCACCCGCGCCACACATCCGCTCACAGGCACCCGCGCCACACATCCGCACACAGGCACCCACGCCACACATCCGCGCACAGCACCCACGCCACACATCCGCACACAGGCACCCGCGCCACAAATCCGCGACAGGCACCACGCCACACATCCGGCACAGGCAACCGCATCACACATCCGCGCACAGGCAACCCACGCCACACATCCGCTCACAGGGCCACCCACGCCACACATCCGCGCACAGGCACCGCACGCCACACATCCGCAACAGGCACCCGCGCACACAATCGCGCAAAGCACAGGCCAGCCCCGCCAGCACACATCCGCGCACAGGCACCCACGCCACACATCCGCGCACAGGCACCCGCGCCACAGGCACAGGCAATTGTGTAAGCTAGAGTTCTAGTGATAGGGCTCTATTTGTCTTCTTTCAACATTCTAAGTAAAGAACACATTGAGTTGAAATATTCTCCCCTCCCAGCTCGGCTCTAGATAGAACTCCCTCATTCCACCCTCTCACACCTCTTGCCTAGCCTCGCTGTGCAGAGCTGAGGTTGTCGTATATGCCCCGGAGCAGCGGGTAATTTGGTTTGGTTAGCGTTTGCTAACTGCTTCTGATGCTTTCAGATCGGTGAATCAGTCAGACAGCTCCTCCTCCAGCCACCGACTGCAACAAGAGCTGCAGCTTCTGATAATTCTGGCTATTGAAGGAAGGCGAGCGGAGTGCAAGCATCTGGCAGAATAACTCGGTGGCTTCTTGAATCCTTACGCAGAGACAGAGTTCAATTTACCAGTCTTTCAATGTGGTTAAAGCCATGTTTCTTGGTAACAGCAAACCACGGGACTCCCAGGCATGCCAGCTTGAAGACGACACCGGAATGATACTCGAAAGTCATGTTGAACACAAGCGCTTCTGTTAAGGAGGATTTATGTCAAGATCACAGTAAGATTTCATCCACAACTTAGACGTTTTTGCTGCAATGGCACCAAAGCTGCCAGACAGATGCTAAGAAAATATACCGGAAAATTTCTTGGTAAAAGTCAACCTCGGCTGATAAGATGCTGGCAAGCAATAATTCAGAGTATACTATGGGACTGCTGGACAATTCACCGGAGTACTTTGGAGGTAATACATCTCGAAATGGTACTTCCACGGATTCACCTGGGATCGCCATCTTTATTTCTTTTGTGTACTCTTTAGTTTGCATTATAGGGTTGTGTGGTAATTCAGTGGTGATATATGTTATCCTGAGATATGCCAAGATGAAGACTGCCACCAACATATATATTTTGAACTTGGCCATTGCAGATGAACTACTAATGTTAAGTGTCCCCTTCTTGGTGACCTCTACTCTTCTCCATCACTGGCCGTTTGGTTCGTTGTTGTGTAGACTGGTACTCAGCCTGGATGCCATGAACATGTTTACTAGCGTCTATTGCCTTGCTGTTCTCAGCTTGGACCGTTACGTGGCTGTGGTACATCCCATCAGTGCAGCCAGGTACAGACGACCAAGCGTGGCCAAGATGGTGAATCTCGGAGTATGGCTCTTTTCCATCCTCATCATTTTACCCATTGTAGTCTTCTCCAGTACTGCACCAAATCGTGATGGTACGGTGGCCTGTAACGTGCTCATGCCTGAACCCTCACAGCACTGGGTTGTCGTCTTTGTCCTTTACACGTTTTTGATGGGCTTTCTCCTGCCTATGGCCGCTATTTGCCTTTGCTATATCCTTATCATAACAAAGATGAGAGTTGTAGCCCTTAAAGCCGGCTGGCAGCAGAGACGTCGGTCTGAGCGTAAACTAACACTCATGGTGACTGTCGTCGTGACAGTTTTTGTGGTCTGCTGGATGCCCTTCTACATTGTACAGTTAGTGGGCGTTTTTGCCAGGAAGGGGGATACCACAATCAGCCAACTTTCTGTTGCACTTGGTTACGCCAATAGTTGTGCCAACCCCTTCTTGTATGGATTTCTTTCAGATAACTTTAAACGGTCTTTTCAGAAGGTCCTGTGCCTTAGCTGGATGGAGAACGCCACTGAAGAACCAGTGGACTATTACGCTACGGCTTTGAAAAGTAGAGCGTATAGTGCTGAGGATCTACAGAATGGCATGACGACTACCGGCAGCACATACCGGAATGGGACCTGTAGTTCCAGAACTCACTGAAATCTGGGCACTGACACCATAAGGATGTTTACTGAACTTTTAACTAGGTCACAACCTGCTCCTCTACCCACCGAAACCATGTAAAGAGCCATGGTTTACTATTGATGGAATCACAGTACCTTTGTATTAGATAATATAAGGACTATGAGCCTGTAATGTCAGATGGGGTAGTGTTAAGAATTGTGTTTTATTCACACCTGTAACGGTGAGGGTTATGGTTATCTGATTTCAGCACCTACCGATTAAATAGCAAGACTAACATGGTTGGAAAGGTTAACTCAGTCTATATAGAATATATATATATTCTATCCTAACTATATATTATAGTTTCCAGATGTATACTCAAACGTATCATCCTGGTTATTATGTGTGTAGATTTTTCTATTCAGTTCATTTTTTTAAGAATTGTCACTGTCAGTGATGTTTGTCTGGTCATTAACAGTGAACCCAACACGCCCCAAGTTGTCAGCGTTAAAAAGACTACAATGGGGACGAATAATATTACATAAAATAAAAAAAATTGTAGATGTCTGTGCACGTATATGTTTTGTTTCCTATTATAGGACCAAAATGTTCTTTGTTTTCAAGATTTGAATGTTGGAATAATGATGTAATAAGATGTGGTGCTCATTAAAGACGGCCAAAGTTTTCTTACAAATGCTTTGTTCTACTTTTATAAATACCTGCTTCCTTTAAACTTCAGACGGTATAGCTGAGATGTGGAATCTTCCTGCTAAACCGGCTGGAAGGTTTACATTAAGGATACTTAAAAGCCCCCATGATGTGAAGAGGAGCATGGAACATCAATGAATTATAAGTTAATACACAAAATGTACAACGGAATGGTTGTCGGCTGCTGCCGAATTGCATGTTTCTATGACTTTTGAAAAATGAACCATTACCCGTCACCTGCTATTTCTTTGTACGGCAGTTAAGTGAGATGTTTATGATCCAAACGCAGTGCTGGTTGTGTCTCAGTAACCAAGGAATGAGGTGTATGAATGTAGCCAGCGTTCCCTCTTACACATAACCACGGCTATGAATTAGTTAAGTAAATTTTACAAAGAATGTGACCATAGATGACCATAAATATCCATCTAGTCTGCTAGACTCAGGATTATCATGACATTTAAGAACTTGACAGAGATTTGGGATCAACAGTAAGATGTTTTTTTTATTGCTAGAATTAGATAAGTGTTCAGATCTGTAAGACAGATTCATTCTTCGCTATGGGATGAATTCGAATTACCGATTGCACTCTTGGATGTCTCATTCAACATCAGTGCTTGACCTCAAATGCTTTTTTGGCTGAATGGACAGATTCTTACAGACATACCCAAAAATGTTGTGGGAAGCCTTCCCAGGAGAGTGGAGGCTGTTATGGCCACAAAGGAGGGGGCACTACACCATATTAGTGCCCATGGGTTTGGAATGGGTAGTCCAACGAGCTGACATAGGTGTGAGGTTAAGGTGTTCAAAAAAAAAATCAGTTTTACTTTGCTTTACATTGCAAGCAGCACATGGCTGATCGAACAACTGTTGCAGCTGACAATATTAATAGCTCTTTATTCTATTGATCTTCTTGTGTCAGAAAATTACTCATATGCCATGTTTGAGCCAAGGGCAATTAGGGGAGAGGCAGAAAAGATTAAATCGCTACAACCACTGATCCCTGGCCAACAATTTATTCTGCTCGTTCTAATAACCAAGCATTTAAAAGGCACAAACGCAAAATGTATATTTCGTATGATCGATTCTGGTACAACAAATGCGTCTCATTCATAATTGTTGCCTGGAACACTTAAGTGTCATGCGCCCAAACAGGTTGTTGCCACAAAAACTGAATACAATTCACTTGCGATTAAACCCAGCGTAATATATGAAAGCCTCAGGTGGGACACCACAATTTAAAAGGAATTATATTGCAAGTTGCGTTAACTACATACACCAATGTAACTATGAAGTGTAACAATGTAACTAATGAAAATAACACAAAGGCCAGAGCAGACAGGTCAACAACAAGTCCATAAAAGCAGGAAAAATGGGCAGACTAGAAAGCCAAATGGTTCTGATCTGTTTCTACGAGTTAAAGATCCAGCTGGGAAGGAACCTGGGAAAGAGCAGAGAATCGTAAGCGACGGGATTTCTGAGCACCTGCTGTATGAGCCCTGAGGGATTTTATGTCTCAGGAAGGTAAGCCACCCCCTGCCCTCGTGCCTCACCAGCACTTCTTTATGGTTTCGGAGAGAGAGTGGCCATCAGCCTTGGCATTCGGTGTGCATGAGTAGTCCTCACTGCCTCCCTCTACGCAAGGAAAGGAGTGGGAATGGATGGCAGCGACAAGGAAGCTAGAGAGAGTAAAGCTTAAACACAGTGATCTTTTTTAGCCAAGCATTACATTGAGTTACAAAGTAACATTAAAGTAGAATTCATTTGAAATAGCCTACATTGGGAAAATGCTACCAAAGAGGTAATAACATAGGTAAGCCTGATATATCAATTGAACCTACCTATCGTGTGTATTTTGTGCCTCCTTGCTGTTTTTGTTAACAAACAGAATGATGGAAAACTACAGCAATTACACAGAAACCTGCGATTTGCAGACTGCAGATGTAAAGACTCAGACCTTAATCAATCTTTGGTCTTGTCTTGGATTGAAATAGCGATAATGTCTATCCCATGAAAGTTCCCTCATGAAAACGGTTAAAGACCAATCAGCAAAGGGTGTAATTTTGATGTTAAAAAGATGCAGAGAGGTGTTTACTGAATCCGCTCGCAGCTCTTTCATTATAAAAAGGTGCTAATTAACCGGGAGCTCCCTGCCAAGTACGAGTTTAAATATTACACCAATTTATGTTTGCGGAGGATAACAGTCGCAGCTACAACGAAAAAAAACATTTGTTCTGTTAATGACAGGCGGATACTCAGAAACCACTGTATACTCAGCTGGCACACCAAAGATTTAAGTGCTGGACAAAATTCCCCTTTTAATAGAGATAACGGGGCCAGGCAGCACCAGAACTCTTAGAAATGGGCTGGTGTGATGTGGACCTGCACGCTAGCGGAGATGGGAACTTGGCACGGTCAGGTAAAGATAAGGCTCTGGTAGAGAAAAGGGGTGAAGGAAGTATCAAGGAGGGGGAGAGAGAGAAGGGGTAAGGTAACGAGTGAGAGGGGATAATGGTGTCCAGTAGGGAGTATGTATGTGTAAGTGTGTGTTAGTATAATTTGGTGTTAGCACGAGTGCATATGTGTAAGTGTGTTAGTAGGATTGTGTATGTCTTAGCAAAAGTGCTTATGTGTAGGTAGCCCCATCTGTAGTATTCTATGTTTCTATGTACTTTGATCAAACATTTTTCTACATATACCAAGCTCTCTCATCCTATCATTACCTAATCTTCAGCAATGTCAAAGAAATATTTTTCTGAAGCATTATATAAAATGTACATTAAATAAGATCTGGGTTTCAATAGATATTCTAAACAGAATATTTAGTTGTCAGGGAGACTGCTTTACAACTAATTTTGTACAAGGTCAGAGTGCGGTCTGTTTGAGCAACTTTGGCTGAGAGTGATACATGCGAGTTTGTATCAGGGGTGAAAAGTGATCAGCATGAGTGTGGGCAGTCATCTGGCACACTGGGCAGATACCCTTTGGGCTAGGGGCGCCATATTCTTAATCACTACTGCTCCAGCCGCAGATTGGGCCCCGCAGTCATGAGAGTTGAAGTTCCAGGGCTCTAGTCATCTCCAGTCCTGAGTGTTGTCACTGTGGCTAAGAATGGTCAACGTACTTGAGATGCCATCAGCTTATTTGAAAGTGATCAGTAGGACTGGGTGTGTGTCAGTGTGAATATTATAAAAGATACCCCCCTTTGGCACAAGCAGGGATATTCTACCCTTTAAATGACAGAATGTCCAACCCCAATATAAATATATCTGATATATAAACCTCATCACATTCAATATAGTTCTTAAAGATTATATATCAGACATGAGATTTATACATGTGTGGATCGCCGATTTTAGTAGGATGTTAAGCATGAAAACCAAAAATTATGGTTCTTAGGATTTGCAATAAGACAGAAATTGGGTTTAGGAGGCTTTAATATCATGTAAAAACCGCTTGCATGTGGCAAACAGAGCTTGCGAAATGTACATTTGCCGGTTGCTGAGCAACCTCTCGATGCTGCGTAGATACGGGGAACTAAATGGGAGACGAGGGTGAATAATGGGTCCGATAAGAATAAACAAGCTAAATTTAAATTTGGTAATGCCAAAAAATGTTCGCAGGTGTTCCAGATGCATTGAATTGTAATACTGTAGGTCCCAGAGATCTAGTGTATGACGACAGTCTGTTCTGTATTCTGCCTTTGAAAGTCTCTTTGTGTTAACATAATTCGAGACTTTGAAACAGCATTTGAAATCCTCTGGTGGGTCGCACGTCGCAAAAGCAGACAGAAAAATCACTCTTTGATGATCTTTCAATAAGTGCATGCATACTATTTTTTAAATGAACAACAGAAAGCACGTTGAGCATTCTGAATGCTCCCCGATTTTAAGATTACAAGATGACGGCGCTGCGGTACTAGACTAAAACGCACATTACCTCCGAGAGTCTTTGGTCAAGAGGGATAGTCCTTCTTTTAGACCCCTCTCTTGCCTCTCACGCTGTCCCTCATCCCCATACATGGAAACTTTTGGGCTCCAGCTACCCGGAGCCTACCCTTGCAGGGTGCGGCCAGGACTACCCGTCGACGTCCAACAAGTGGGTCATCTCAGATATCCGAGCCCAGACTGGCCATATGGCACACCAAGTAAATAGTGGCCGATACCGCTACTCCAGAGGGAGGTCCTGCCGTGTGTGGCCGCCTGTAGGATATACACGGCTAGACAAGTTATGAGCTCATTAAGTCCCGAAAGACTAACCCAGGCCAGACCCTCTGAAATCAACAGTTGACAGCTCTAAAAAGGAGTATTTCGGAACGCAACCTACAGCACTCATCCTGTTAAAGTAAATATTCTAGCAAGGGCAGCAACATATATGGTTCCTGATATACAATTACATTCCTGCCGACAAGCCAAAAGTTTTTCATTTCTGAAGTAATGAAAGCCTTTTCTAATGAACAATATATTTTTGTATATGTGTGATGTATGTTTATTTCACTAATACAATGGCAGAATAATTATCCTTCATCTGCATTTAAAATCCAAATTTCTAAGCCAGCGTGTCTTGTAAGAAGAGTACAGCTGTGTTTTTCTATATTTGTATTTGTTCATCAGCGGCGGTAGATATTCTAAGATATGGCTGTTCTAGATGTTTCCCCAGTTTTGCTGATTCTACGAAAGCAATGTAAACATTTCATTTTAAAAGAATAAAGGATAAGTTTTCTTCAAGTGCTTATGGAGTCAATGTCTACCGTAGATGGAGACACACACACACACGATTCCTGTCTAGCGTACAGGTAGGCATCTATTTTGTAATTAAAACTATCCAGGACACGAAGGCAGTCACAGCATATCTCTAGGCTCGGCTGAACACCACAGGGATACCACCTAAATCTCAAAAATCAAAGGGGGGCAGAGCTTTACCAAAACATCTTATGATTTCATAACCTACGACGTTAGCAACAATTGATGACGGGTTTGAGAATTACATGGCTTACTTGCCCAATTTTATGAAACACATTTCCTGCTGGTACGTATACGTCATTGAGATGGGTAGGTATACGTCATTGAGATGGTTAGGTATAA
>VKOC01000008.1:29565098-29586357 GCA_009364415.1 Spea multiplicata
CAACTTCATGGGATGCAACAGACCTAGCACACAATGCAATGGTTACACACATTAACACTTCCCTCGCTGGCAAACTACTTTGGAATTCATTTAATATGCATTCTCATACCCAAAGGAAGAAGGAAAAAACTCCTTCTGATTAACTATACATCTTACAGGGCTGAATCCTATTAAAGTATGCAACATACAGGGCTGGCTCCTTAATTGAACTATACATTTATAGTTAGGTCAGAGGTTTAAATGCAATTTAAGAAAGTTTTACCTCACTGCCTGAGTGATAGATAAATGGAACAGTCTCCCAGCAGAAGTGGTAGAGGCTAATTTACACATGCATGCGAATATGTATACCGCTCCTTGAGCCTGTTTCATCTTTTAAGCGGTTCTGGTGCTGCCGGTACTTTTTTAGCTGTTATATTATTACCTCACAGACCCAATGAGCTAAAGAAAATGAGTAAACCACATGTACCATACCTACCATACCAGTAGCAGAGTGTAAGAGACAGTAACAGAGTGTAAGAGAGTGTAAGAGACAGTAACAGAGTGTAAGAGAGTGTAAGAGACAGTAAGAGAGTGAAATAGACAGTAGCAGAGTGTAAGAGACAGTAAGAGAGAGTTAAGAGAGTGTAACGAGAGTGTAATAGAGCAGGTAAGAGAGCGTGAAATACGACAGTAGAGAGTTGTAATAGACAGTAGCAAGAGTGTAATAGACAAAATAGCAGAGTGTAAGAGAAAGTAAGAGAGTGTAAGAGACAGTAGGCAGAGTGTAAATAGACAGGTAAGAAGATGTGTAATAAGCATAAGAGAGTGTAATAGACAGTAAGAGAGTGTAATAGACAGTAGCAGAGTGTAATAGACAGTAAGGGAGAGTGTAATAGACAGTAAAGAGAGTGTAATAGACAGTAAGAGAGTGTTAATAGACATGTGAGCGAGAGTGTAATGAGGACAGTAAGAGAGTGTAATAGACAGTAAAGAGAGTGTAATAGAACAAGTAAGAGAGTGTAAACTAGACAGTAGCAGAGTGTAATAGACAGTAAGAGAGTGTAATAGACAGTAAGAGAGTGTAATAGACAGTAAGAGAGTGTAATAGACAGTAGCAGAGTGTAAGAGAGTGTAATAGACAGTACCAGAGTGTAAGATGATTCTTTGCCTTTTATTGGAAGTTAATACAGTGTTTATAAGGGTTGGGTAGAAGCCTTTAAATGACCTCACAACTTGAACCCAACGGTAATAAGCTGCCGACTAACCTGGTACTTTAGAATTATGTTAATAACATCACATTAATATCCATATGATGATGAACGACCCGGACCTAACCGTGAATATGCCATTTCATTTAACAAATTGCTTTTAAGATGACTATTGCTGGCCTTTATTGGGAGAATATTATTCACATACCCATCCACGTAAAACACGTCGGTCCTTTGCGGTAATGGATTAAGACTCTTAATATTCCACCTAAATCTACGACACGCAGTGTTGCCCAGCTAGAGAAACGATGGAGAAACACCAGGTTCCCTCCTATCTTCCCAAACACAGACTCACTTAGGAAGATCAGAGGTCTAAAAAGGGGGCGAGGGGGGCTTATTAGAGCGACATGCGAAAGTAAACAATAGAAATAAGCAAATAAAAGTTCTCTTCCACATTGCTCTCAGAATGCAGATGGCTGAACGCAGCACTTTGTAACCAGCAATAATTAAAATCTAATTAAGCGGATCTGTACTCGTTATGTCTCCCGCTTGCTTTGTTGGGAGGCTGACATTGTTCTCAAACTGTGCTTCAATCCGGTTTGCAGCATGACGGGGAGACCGGACACCGCTCCGCGAGCGGCTCTCGCAGCCAGCGATCAGTAACCTGAGGCTTCTAGACCACGCCGAGAGACCCAAAGGTAAGGTTTTATTCGCTAACCAGCGAGCTGCTCACTAAAATCGCATTATAAGCCTGTTTCTCCTGCCTGAACGGGTGACGCTGCGCTGCATGACATATTAGCGGGATAGAATCCTTCATCTCACTGCAACGCACTGTTTATCAGAAAACCCCCTACGTTTGCCTGAATTATCAGTTATCGTACATTTCTTTTAACCACAGGCATAGGAGTGACGACGACAAATACACAGGTCTATACTGGTATAAGCAGCGACCAAATGATAAAGATATGAATGGGCCATGTCACCTAAGGGTGCTTAAACTGGTTGGGACCGTGGGACTATCATTAAGCCGCATCTACCATCTCAAAGTAGTGCCCCATAAATGTGCTGATCACACGGAGATCAGGAAGCAGGGGCTCCAAAGCCCGGTATTCCTAATCACTCTGCATGCAATAAGCCAGCAGTGGTGGTGAGCGCTGTTATAGTGGAGATGTCAGCACCGTGCCTAGGAAAAAAAAATTATCACTTTTAACTACACACACAACCACAAAAGTAAAGTCCTCCTAATATGACCCAATCACTTATTATTACACGTTATTTTAAAAAACCCTTTTTTGTGGTTGGCTAAGAGGGTCTTGTTAGAATTGGCTTCCTGGTTTTCCCCCCCATAAAAGAAGTTATTATATCTTTATTGGTGAAGACCACATTGAATTGCTGAACATAGTACAGGGTATGAGAAGACTGACCAAACTCAAGACATTTAAGAAGACACTAAGCCAACACAGCGAAAAAGTGTTTTATTAGTAGCCCTCGAAATAGCAGATACCTTTTATATGTCAATGAGATGATTAAAACGTTTTGTTAAAAGCAGCAAATCAGTACATTGAATCAGCCCCGGCGTCTCCAAATTATGAGGGTCTTCCACCATCGCTATTAAACCACTTGTCTAAAATGAAATTCTCAGGGGTAGAACCTAGATGATGAAAGCTGAGTGGACAGGCAAGCACCGCGCTCCCTAGAAAAACAGCACATGGTAAAGTTATTTGCTGGACTTCTAGATGTGGTGTTAATTAAATTATTGCAACACGATTTTCAATTAACGACCACTGCCTGTCTAAGTAAATGAAACCTTTTGGCGGTCAGTTCAGTAAGCCACGGCTGTTCATTGAAAATAGTGTTGGCTACTAAGAGATTCTGCGTTGTTTGCAACATGTGGACAAGGGGTTAAATGATTAGCGCATGTTACTTGACAATGTGCCCTGGGACTAGTGACTAACAATTCACAACTTTTCACAAATTCTAAAAACTACTCGGATCTGCGGTTAGGAGGTGGGGGTGTTGGAGTAGTAAATTCTCTGACAAAATGTACACCAAATAAATTTACTGCAAGCTTTTGACATTATACAAATTCATTCTTACACTAGGGAGTAAGTTGGATGAGAGCAGGACCACAAAGCGTAGGCATTTAATCCATCTCTCCCCTGAATAGGCCATTTTTTAGTACAATGTAGAGTTTTAGTATTGTGTAAAAGACTTCACATTTTACAAAAAAAAAAAAAATGTATTCCTCAAGTATGGCCTTCACTCATTCTGGTATTGTTGAAGTCTTGTTTGCCTAAATTTCAGGATGGAAACATAAGAGAAAACTAAAATATATATTATATACACACTTACAGTATTATATTGATAATTGTCTTCCACCCAACTCCAAACACCCCCTTTAAAATATAAAAAATAAACTGTCTGTGAATGTTGGTTTTCTAATTACAGATATTTTAGGTTTGCTCCTTCTTTCTAAGAACAATAATTTCTTCAGAATGTCTCCATCTTTAAAATAAGGGGAGGAACCATAAAAAAATAAAAAAAAGTGTCCAGTATAACCAAGCCAGTGAGTACAAAGCCCCTAGCAGTGACTGGCTAGAACATTGAAGAAATGATACACGTCCTCTTTGTCGTAAACGGCGACCTCTGTGGAACACTCGTTGCATTTGACCGGATGGTACGCTTCGCCTTCCTGACTCGGGGTTCCAGCCGCTGCATCCGCTGGGGGAAGTTTTACTTTCTTGTGATCTCGCCTTCGGCTCTTTTTCAGTGGTTGATCTGGGAAGCGGAGCACTTCGTCCTTTATAACAGAGCAATTCATAACAAACATGGCTCTATACTGGGTCTTGTAAGACTCGTGCCTAAAAAGAAATAAAAATAAAATCATATATAGATGACCAATTGTTAATGCACTATTGGAAGCAAGTCAAAATATTTAAAAATTGTTTCTCTTCACAGAGTCAGCGTTCTTTCTTGTACTTGCAGAAACTGGATCAGATACCACTAAAAGGCCCCAGGTAAACCAACCAACAAAGAATACAATCAGACAGCCCTGTAGAAAGTCAACTTGGTTCACAATCATGCCCCGAGCAGAAAGATTTAAGATCACATCTGCCCCCTTGTGTTTCATTAGAGTGCCAGCAGTGCCCTGTGTGCCAATAACCGACAAGCACTCAGGAAATTGGTCATTGTTTAGCTCAACTGAAATCCCAGATGGTTCTTTATAAACATAATAAAGCAAACCTGTCAGCTGGCTGCCCCATAATTGGGAACACTGACAGGTTTGATTTATTATGTTTAAAAAGAACCATTATCTGTTGTGCTTGCACAGTAAAGGCATAATACAAACGTAATAACATTATGCTACCCGTATAGCCTTACACATGATTTGCGTTTGTTATCAAGCCATTTCTCACATTACTTTCCAAATCCTTCTCATCCAACATCAGCGCCTGACCCCACATAAAACACTCCAAACTCTTGTGGAAAGCCTTTCCAGAACAATGGAGCTGATAGAGATGTGAGGTCATCGATGTCCCTGTTGGTGTAATGGTGAGGCGTCCCAATACTTTTATCCATAGTGCATGAAGTGATACTCCTATTCCACAAAATGTAACTCACAAAAAAAAAACCTGTTCAAAGTCAAAACCCAATCGAAGAGTGTAAAACTGACCTCTGGCAATCCAAACACAGCGTTGTCATACAAGCTGGACAATTTAAAATCGCATCACTGTTGGACATTTCTTGCGTTTTTGACTGCCGGCTTGATGTTTGCACCGGCTTCCTCATGTTTCTGTACCTGCATTTAAAAAGCATCCAAAATGACCTCAAGGTGAATGCATATAAAGAAATTACAGAGCAATTAAGTTCAGTGTCAAGAAAAAAAAAGCATACGTAATAACCGAGTCAGGATCTTACCCTCTTCTTCTAGAATCAACCCACTCCTGGTCCCGGTCATCCTCATCTGGATCATACAACAGATCATCGTTTGTCAGCACCGGATGCTTCCCTTTCGGTCTCTGCTTAGCCCCACGCTTGGCTGTAATTTAAAGGAGAATAAGGATTTGCAAACAGAACAAGAGAATCTTGGTGGGCATCTAAAACTCAGGCTCAAGTTATCTGCAAGAATGAAAGTCTGCAATGAAGAGAGAGGGTAACAGAAGAACATGTAGAAGACCGAGTCCGATTCATATTTTAACCCATTTAGAAACAGTGGGCAGTATATGTGCATTTTCTGCAAGTTACTAAGCAATGACCCTGAAAAACTATTGGTTATCCTACCCGCAGCACTGTGTCCTATACGACCATCATCCCCGCTTTTAGAGAATGGACATCAAAGCCAGGGGATTAATAAGGGATCCAACTGGTTTTAGAACAGCTGAACCTTGATCCAATGACTCTTGGTACACATTTAAACCCCCCCGTATACTAACGAGGGAGACTTGGATGCGTGTCTGAGGTTACTCTGGTGTAATTCCACATTAAAAGAGGAATTCTTTAATGCCTACTATCCTCTACTAATCCTATCACACCAAATATGGAAACTGTGATGATTGGGGGCAGGTAGTACAGCCTAAAAACTTTAGGCCCATATACAAAGACATGCACTAAGCAAAGACAGAAATAAACCACATTAAACTAAAACTTAAATACAAGTACATTTGCTTTCTTTGCTCTCATCTTCCGAGTCAGAGTCAAAGTATACATCATCATAGTATTGTTGTGGCTTGCTCTCTGCCGACGTGGTGGCACCTGGAATACATAAGAGGAATTATATTCAATACTAACATGTAACGTGAGACAGAAACATAGTATCTTATGTTTTTTTGTATGGGTCTTCCCTTTGTGTCACACAGTCATTAGTAAATTAACTACATTTGAGAAACACCCATAGGAAGTTACTGGCCCAGATAGATGAATAGCTTCCAGGCGGCCTAAAGGCTACACACCATCAATAGTTGTGCAATATAATATACTCTACATAGAATTAGGGAAACCAGACTAAGGTTTTTGAAACGAACAAGTAGTTCAATGAAACGGTTCATCTGACCACAACAATTTGCAGCAGAAACTCGCTGGGGTCAACCCATACCAATAAATAACTGCTATAATGTTTTTATGGAAGGAACGTGTCATTCCATCAAATTGTATTAAGCTAAAGCATCTTAACAGCAAATAAATCCAGAACACGTGTTTCTTTAAATGTATACATTTCTAGCCGTGTTAAAAGAACAGTCAACCTGGTCCTTTAACTTTAAACAGGTGATCCAGTTCAGTAAGAAGAGTACGAACCGGACGCAGATGACTGCCAGGTCCCCTCCATTGTCTTCATTGTATTGCTCAACTCTTTTGCCATCTCTTTTTCGAATTCATCTTCGCTGGATGATTCACTCTCACCGGTGAGACATTCACGAATCAGCTTACGTTTCTGTTTAGGTGTCCCGTGTAAAAGGACATCCAATTCATCCTCTGAACTAAAGAGAGGAAATATACATAACTGAGTAACGATCTTACAAAACCATACATACATAGATATATACACACACACACACACTATAATTATATTATATAAGCCCATGATATATTCATGGCATAAAAGTGTCCAAGTGTCTATAATACACAAATATCGCTTAAATAGGTAAAAAAAAAAACCCTTGTATTCATTTCATTTAGGTATAGATTTCTAAAATCTGAAAAAGTAAAATGTATACTTTAAAGATCCTCTGTTTTCCCCTACACATTCTTAGGTAATTGGCTAAAATTTATCTACCGTATTTATCGGCGTATAACACGCACCCCCATTTTTGAACAAAAAAACTTCATCAGAATCACTGCTATCTGGGAAACAAGACACACACAGTAAGACACACACAGTAAGACACCACCAGTAAGACACACCACAACACCACATCACAACACCATAACCCCCCCTTCTCAAGGAATCTCCACTCTCTCTATCCCTAACCCATCAACGAGTCACATTCAAAACCTTCAACTCCCTGTGTTGGACAGCGTGAAGGCCGTTTCGTATCTCGGGTGCCAGCGCTTCACTGCTGAGCGCCGGCACCAAAGCGAGAAAAGCCTTACGACTTCAACAAAGAATTGAAAGCGCTGAGCAGGGCGGCAAGCGGGGCAGGCGGCGCGGAAGGACAGACGAGGGGCGGAGGCAGACGGCGGCGGCGGCAGACGGCGGCGGCGGCAGTCCACGGCGGCGGAGCGCGAAGGGCAAGACGGCGGCGGAGCGGAGGCAGACGGCGGCGGAGGCGGAGGCAGACGGCAGCGGAGGCAGACGGCGGCGGAAGGCAGACGGCGGCGGAGGCAGAAGGCGGCGGAGAGGCAGACGCGGCGGAGGCAGACGAGCGGCGGAGGCGACGGCGGCGAGGCAGGAGGCAGAGACGGCGGCGGAGCGCGGAGGCAGACGGCGGCGGAGGATGCGGAGCAGACGGCGGCAGGAGGCAAGAAGGCGGCCAGGAGGCAGGGGCAGAACGGCGGCGGAGGCGGAGGCAAGACAGGCGGCGGGAGGCGGAGGTCAGGACGGCGGGGAAGAGCGCACATGACGGCAGGCGGAGGCACAGACGGCGGCGAGATGGCGCGGCGAGGCAAAACAGAACGGAAGGCCAAGACCCGGCGGCGAGGGCAGACGGCGGCGGAAGGCAGAAACGAGCGGCGGACGGCAGACGGGCGGCGAGAGCGGAGGCAGACGGCGGCGGGGCAAAGACGGCGGCGGAGCGGAGCAACGGCGGCGGAGGCCGAACACGGCGGCGGAGAGGCAGACAGGCGCAGAGGCAGAACAGGCGGCGGAGGCAGACAGGCGGCGGAGGCAGACGGCGGGGAGGCAGACGGCGGCGGAGGCAGACGGCGGCGGAGGCAGACGGCGAGCGGAGGAAGGACGGCGCGGAGGCAGACGGTCGGCGGAGGCGGAGGCAGACGGAGGCGGCGGTAGCGCGGAGGCAGACGGCTGGCGGAAAGGCGGAGGCACGACGGCGGCGGAGGCGAGGCAGACGGCGGGCGGAGGCGGAGGCGCACGGCGGCGGAGGCGGAGGCAGACGGCGGCGGAGGCGGATGGCGAGAAACGGGACGGCGAGGGGAGGCAACGAGAACGGTGGAGGTCGGAGGGCAGACGGCGGGAGCGGAGGAGCAGACGGCGGCGGAAAGGCGGAGGCAGACGGCGGCGAGAAGGCGGAAGGCAGACGGGCGAGCGGAGGCGGAGGCAGACGGGGCGGAGGCGGAGGCCCAGACGCGGCGGAGGGCGGAGGCAGACGGCGGCGAGGCGGAGGCAGACAGCGGCGGGGCGGAAGGAGACGGCGGCGGAGGCGGATGGCAGACGGCGGCGGAGGCGGAGGCCAGACGCGGCGGAGGACGGAGCAGAACGGCGGACGGAGGGAAGGCCAGACGGCGAGGGCGGAGGCCGGGGCAGACGGCCGGCGGAGGCGAGAGGCAGACGGTCGGCGGGCGCGAGGCAGACAGCGGCGAGGCGAGAAGGCAAGAAACGGCGGCGGAGGCGGAGGCACGACGGCGGCGAGGCGGAGGGCAGACGCGAGCGAGAGGCGGCAGAGCAGACGGGCGGCGAGGCGGAGGCAGGACGGCGGCGGAAGGCAGGACAGGAACGGAGGCAGACGGCGGCGGTAGGCGGACGGGCGGAGGCAGACGGCGGCGGAGGCGGAGGCAGACGGCGGCGGAGGCGGAGGCAGACGGCGGCGGAGGCAGACGGCAGATAACAGGATTTATCGGCGTATAACACGCGGGTAGGATTTCAGCTTCAAATTTTAGTTAAAAAAGTGCGTGTTATACGCCGATAAATACAGTAATTTATCCGTTATCATGGTACAATACAGTAAAGAATATAATATGAATATTTCAAGGACTACCTGCTATGCACGGGCTCCTCGTCGCTGGGCTCTTCAATGCCGTAGGAGTCGTAGTCCGAGTGTAACTGGTTCATGATGAAACGATCTTCCCTAAACTAGCCGATTCACTGTGGAGAAGAAAAAAACTTGTTATAGAAAAATAGAATAATGCAACTAGAATTAACGGCAAGCCACACTTGCGTGGTACGCAGCATCACCCCTCCATCCTTACCACCTCTGCCAGCCACCTGCTGCCCCACTCTGCCAGTCCCTCCATTACATGCCATACCTACCAGAATGAAACGTAAACTCCGCACGCTGGCCTACAAAGCATTGAACGCTACGACCGCCTGGACAAGGCGTTCTCCAAATACGAACTGATGGCTTCACTCTTCCACACTCGTCTACTTCGACCATCACCACTTCTTCCCACCAGCATAGCCAGGATTCTATGTGTGACGCAACGATTCCCAATACCCCCCACAACAATATGGGAGATTCTATGCCAATACTAAACGCTCATGAAGAGCCCAGCTGCTGTGATCTACCAATACCTGAGGAACCATCTGTCCTCCTCACCTTCAAGTACTAAGGGACGCCGACATCTCCACCCGACCCTCACTGCAATCAGAGCCCCCCCTCCTGAATATCCATCTTATTATAACAGCACTAAAGAATCCAGCAGCACTTTACACCCCTAGAAATATAGTCACATATGCAGGACATACATCATGAAATTATTCTACGCTAGAATTATCAGACAGGGAGCGGATAACAAGTCTACAGCACAACAGCTGCTCCCAGGATCCATGGAAACGGATTTTATCCAAAGAACAGGTAGAGTCTCCCACCTACCTTCTTCTGCTCAAACTCACAGGCAAAAGGACTTATTCACTAAAGGGAGAGCTGGCAGGGGTGTTTCAGATCCCACATCACAGTGGCTTTGTCAGCCCCATGCAGTGTATAGTTAAATCAGTGACATTAGAGGCTCTTTACTTAATACTCCAGTCTGTTACAATAGAGAAGCTGCCAGAGTTAGCCCTTCATAATGAATAGTGCAGTGAGAGGGTTAAAAGCACAGTTCTCACATTAGTGAAGAGACCCGTAAAGCAGCCCGTTAGTAAAGGGTATTAACGGCGAGAAAGAGCCTCTAAGGCGTTATAAGAGGCATATATCTGATATATATCATTACGGCTGCCATTACCTTGATGGTGGTGAGAGGGCTTGCCTGTCCCCGGCAGCTTTCTCGCAGACCACTTCGCGCACAGCGCCGGCAGTCGCTCCAAACAGACGTCACAAGACCGGAAGCGCGTCTCGCGGTGCTGCGCATGCGCTCAGAGCTGCCTGCCGGTGTCATGTGATACATGGACCCAGGTGTCAGCGAGACAAGCAGCGCGCATGTCTGTAGCCAGCACCCTGAGGATAAACCCCATGACTGGGGCGATTTAAATAGGGCTGATTAAAGGGCGTGGATCCCACATTAGCCTTAACACTGATCCGGTGATGATTATTTATTATTATCACCATTCATTATATTATTATTAATTATTATTATTATTATTTATATTATCATACATATGGCTTTTCAGAAATTACTGGTAAAGGGACAGTCAACCCAACTGCTACATAACTGGAATATATGGGAAGTATATATATATATATATATATATATAATGAGAGGCATTGTTTTTCTTCAATCATGAACCATAACAAACATCTCAATCCCTATTTGGTCCCTTGACATGTCTAATGTAAACAATGGCCTTATACTTATCGCTCACATGTTTAAATCCCTCTCTACCACTTCTTCTGGAAGACAGTTCCACTTATCTACCTAGCTCACAGTGCCGTAAACTTTCTTACATTACATCTAAGCCTCAGAGTCTGCTTTTATCCCCTGCAAAGCAAAGGAGCAGGGATGCTCATGAATCCCTCAATGCATTTGGATTAAAAAATAAAACAAAAAACGTCAAAAAGAAATAAATGTCTTCCAAAAAGGAAACCAGGACAAAATGAGTTAAAAATCATCAGATTCACAGTTTATTTTACAATATTTGAGAGAAGTCTACAATTTAAGGCATACATATCGATGCATTAGCGTTAGGAACGTAACTTTTAAAAAGATATTCGGAGCATTCTGAAAAATCTAAGAACTATTTAATAAAAAAAAAACATAGGTCAGTAAATCAAGATAACAGAGGCTTAAAAAAACCCAAAATAAAACATGGAAAACGGGACAAAGTATACGACGCACACAACTAATGGCAACGTTAAATTCACCGTGAATGTCGATCACCACCCACGATTAACATACATTGGTAAATAAGATTGGCAGCGTTATGATGATGATACGGTTCGTAACATGGAGAGCATTTATTCGTCTATTTTCACCCAAAAAAAAAGAGATTTGAATTTGTGGCGGACGTAAAGTATGCTAAATTATTGTACATGTGTATACACCGAATGTGGACGTAGAAGCGAGGAGCTGCTTCCGACATGGAGTCGGCCCGTTTTCCGCGTACAAGTTCGTTCTCTGCGGAGCTAGGAATGCCCGATGTACCAACCCGGAAAACGTGGTGGCTCGACGACCCGAAAGGAGGGACTGCTTGTGGTTTTTTTTTTTCCTTCATGGAGGAGGACGGAGTTACGGTTTACCGTTTAACACGGCCAAACAGCTCTGCAGTAGCTGCAGGTTACCCTGCGATGAAATATACGCGTTACTTACACATAGCATGATGGATGTACCGTGTATTATATATTATATTAACGTGCAATGCAAACAATGAGTGTCAATCATCATCCAACATTAACACACATTAGTAAATACGATTGGCAGCGTTCTGATGATACTTCGCACCATGGAGAGCATTTCATTGGTCATTTTCACCAAGAATATGGTGGAAGTCATATTTAAAGCGGTTTGTGTTTATGTTATGCGGTGTCTCTACATATATATCATGTGCAAGGAGTTGTGTCGGGCAGAATAGCTGGGGGGGCGATAGAGGATTTTACAGGATCCCCTCCAAAGCATTTAAAAAGGGGACACACAGCTATCATACGCAGTAATAAGAAGGTTGGACGTGTTAATTTAATTCACGTAATATTATAAATAGGGGAAATATACCTTGGCGTGTTTGAGTTCCAGTTCAGCAAGTTCTACTAGGTTCTTTCGGAAAGCAGCCACTCTCCGTGTTTTAAAGTCCATGAGTTCTGCGTAAAAGAGGAAAAAAAACATTCTGTAATTCTACAGAAACACAGAATATAGTTTATTAGATCGCCTGGTGACACAATACATTGTAACACTGGTTATACCAAGTAAAAGCAGGACTGAAATAGCAGAAGAGACAGAATAAAACACCTTTCTTAGTAAGGATACCTTGTTTGGCAGAGTCGGATATCTTCTCAAACTTTTGACAGCACAACTGTTGAGTGGTCTCTGCTACCAGAACATCTTTGTTCTTGGCTCGGGCTTTATCTAGTGCTTTATTGGCATTTTCATAATCCACCAACGAGCGGGACCTTCTGTACAGGAGATCCTGAGAAGAAGCAGGAGAAGATATGTGTAAGCATTCTTATACCATGTCAAAATATATATATATTGGTGGGGTGGTGTTCACTCAGGATCAGCCCCAGGATCAGCCAAGGCTCGGGTCTTGTAACGTTCCACCCTTTACAGTCTGGAATTATCTTCACTCTGTGCTGCGCATTTTCTGTTTCCAACCACTAGTGGCCGCCCTTGCCACTCTGAACCACTCAGACTGATTATCATGTCCAGCTGCACCTCATTACCTGATCTAGCCAGCCTTTATAAACCTGCCCAGCAGTCCCATCTGGGCCTTGACATTGATGTTATAGGACCCTGGACCCTGGACCCTGGACCCTGGACCCTGGACCCTGGACCCTGGACCCTGGACCCTGGACCCTGGACCCTGGACCCTGGACCCTGGACCCTGGACCTGGACTGGACGCTGGACCCTGGACCCTGGACCCTGGCCCTGGACCGCTGGACCTGACCTGGACCCTGGACCCCCCTGGACCCTGGACCCTGGACCCGCTCAAGGTAAAGTCTAAATGTGTTTCCAGATTTTGTTTTATTGCAATGTCCTATAAAATAATGTTAACTCCGTAACCAATGCTTGGCTGCATACAACAGGTTAGGCTGTATTAATATTCACCTTATATGCAAAAGAAAAAGGTGTGAAAACCAGTGTGAATTGGGGTGTGTAGAGAAAAAAATAATAATAATCAGTATACTTCCCTTTTGTGTTGCTTCAATGTATACCCAGCTGCAACCTGTACAAAACACTCTCCAGGTGTGTTAAATTAGAAGAAGGATCACTAGGGGCTGCTCGTGTATACCATTTGAAAAAGAATTAGGAAACAAAAAATAGAAAAAATGATTGTGTAGTATTATGCACAAATCTTAGTACTGTATGGCTATATTATGCACTCAGTGTTTATGCAATATATATATGCAAAAAAAAGCAGAAAAAACAGGGGACTCCAATGGTGTTGTATCAAATGAATCTTGTGGTACGAAAACGTAGAAAACCACTTAGACTTTTTGAAGGGGTGTAATACCCGTATGCATCAAGTGATTTTTCTCTGCTTCTCCAACGGTTCTGTATCTGCTGAATTCCCGTGATCTGCTGGTGTGGAGCTGCACTCAGTGTTGTAATGAATATAAATCCACAATGTAGTGGGATAAAATATGCTATTTATTTAAGGCTACAAGCCAAAATAAAAACTTAACACTCATCCACCAAGGGATGTTTAACAGGTAAATAAAAAGTCCAGTAAAAGTACTTAAAATGAGCTCTATCAAATCCTCAACGCGTTTCGCCCTCCTTGTGGCTTCATCAGGAGTATTTTTCATGTTGATGTGTGGCCCTTTTAAATCTTATCCGGCGCCATCTTAATCCACCGGCGGCTGACGTCGGTACGTACGTCATCGTCCTTTCGTTTAATGAAAGGTTCTCAGATCTTCCGCAAAACTCCGAAAAGGAAAGGTAAGAAAAACTATATTTATTTTGAATGCTATACGGTGGTCCGCTCATCCGGTCGCTACCCTGTTATATCCGGTCTGTACCTTCACTTGGCCGATGACCCTCCGTATCGAGAATATGATATACCAATCCACCCCACAGTGTACAGAAACTCCGTGTGTTATAAAAACGAGGTGCCGATCCGTTATCCCCACATCTAATTTCCCGTTTTTTCAGTGGGGACCACCCGAGTTCAACTGTGTTGATCGTGATGGAAGATGTGAGCTTAGAGAGAACATATATACTATATAAAAGATGTGGGCTTAGAGAGAACATATATAGTGAACAATTTGTATATAATGAATGAATGGGTTATATGTAGGCAGTAAATGAATGGAGACGATCAAAAACGTGGGTCCGGGTAGTAAGTATCTCCATCCGGTGAAGAAAAAAAAAAATTAAAAAAATTGTATGGCTATATTTTCATGCTCTTTTTCTGTCTATTTCATCCTTAGGGTCAAAAGGCTCGTCTCTACAGGGACATGGAGGATTCTATCATGTATATACCCTCCTCTTTTCTATATACTGCTAAAAAGCCAATAGAGGACTAAAAGAAACCTTTTCTTTTTGACAAAATATCTAACTTATATTGCCCATATTGTCAATGTCCTGTATTTAGATAAAATGATTTTGAACTGAATAAATTATAAAACATAAATTTTAAATGAATTTGTAATAAAATTCTTAATAAATAAAATGTTAAATAAAAGATTCAATAAAAATTAATTGGTTCCATTCCTTGTGATATGTGTGTCTTTCAGTTGTTATATCGATTATGCAATAATGATTATCTCTTATTTTTAGATTTATATAAATGCCTAAACATATTTTTGGGATCCCATAATAAATATTCACTGTATATATCATATTTACTGTATTATATGTAATGGTGTGTATGTGTATCACATGTATGTCAGGCTCCATGTTAAGGCCACCTTTTTTTTGGAAGTTTTTAATTTAAAAATCCATTCTGTTTCTCTCTTTGATAAGTTATCTATCGTACTTCCACCTCTCCAGTCGGGAGGGACCCAGTCTATACCCATGATTTTTAGAGTTTCTATTGAATATTTTGGGCATGTGTTACAATGTCTAGGAACACTGTTTAGTGTTTTTTTATTTCTTATGTTTCCGAGGTGCTCTAATACCCTCTCCTTCATGGGTCTTATGGTTCGGCTGACATATTGTACGTCGCACCCACATTCTAATAGGTAAACTATGTTTTTAGTTGAACAGTTTATGAAATGTTTAATAGTATAGATTTGACCAGTTGTTGTCCCTGTAAACTGATTTGTTTTTTTTGTTTTTTTAGGTAAGAACGTGCACATTTTACAAAAACCACGTTTATGGAACCCATTTGGTTTTTTTTCCTACGACTATTTGAGGATTTTGTGATTATTTGTTTGGGTAGGACACTGGGGCCAACATTGTTTTTAATGAATCTGTTTTTTTTATTTTTTTAAATTTGAGGTCTATCGGGTAGTCCCGTACTTAATACTTCATCACTTTTTAGTATGTGCCAATGTTTGTTTATGATATGTTTCATTTTATTTGCTTGAGTGTTATATTGTGTGAAAAATGAAAAACTGAAATCCCTCTCCTTATGTGTTTTATGTGTACTATTTTTATTTACCAGTAGTTGTTGTCTGTCTACTGCTTTTACTTCGCGAAGACTCTCCTCTAATTTTTCTTCCGGATAATTTTTTTTCCACAAATTTGTTTTATTTCATTTGGTTTGATTTCAAAATTTTTTTTATTTTATTGTACAATTCCTCTTTACCCGCAAGAGTTGACCCTTAGGAATGTTATTCAGTCCCCACTGAAAAAACAGGAAATCAGATGTGGGGATAACAGATCGGCACCTCGTTTTTATAACACACGGAGTTTCTGTACACTGTGGGGTGGATTGGTATATCATATTCTCGATACGGAGGGTCATCGGCCAAGTGAAGGTACAGACCGGATATAACAGGGTAGCGATCGGATGAGCGGACCACCGTATAGCATTCAAAATAAATAAGAATGTTTTTCTTACCTTTCCTTTTCGGCGTTTTGCGGAAGATCTGAGAACCCTTCATTAAACGGAAGGACGATGACGTCAGACGCCGGTGGATTAAGATGGCGCCGGATAAGATTTAAAAGGACCACACATCAACATGAAAAATACTCCTGATGAAGCCACAAGGACGGCGAAACGCGTTGAGGATTTGATAGAGCTCATTTTAAGTACTTTTACTGGACTTTTTATTTGCCTGTTAAACATCCCTTGGTGGATGAGTGTTAACAAGTTTTTATTTTGACTTGTAGCCTTAAATAAATAGCATATTTTATCCCACTACATTGTGGATTTATATTCATTACAACACTGAGTGCAGCTCCACACCAGCAGATCACGGGAATTCAGCAGATACAGAATCGTTGGAGAAGCAGAGAAAAATCACTTGATGCATACGGGTATTACACCCCTTCAAAAAGTGTAAGTGGTTTTCTACGTTTGCGTACCACAAGATTCATTTGATACAACACCATAGGAGTCCCCTGTTTTTTCTGCTTTTTTTGCATATATATTGCATATCCACCCGGAGGAGGGGATATTTATGAGGCCTGAATACGCATAAACACTGAGTGCATAATATAGCCATACAGTACTAAGATTTGTGCACAATACTACACAATCATTTTTTTCTATTTTTTGTTTCCTAATTCTTTTTCAACTGGTATACACGAGCACCCCCTAGTGATCCTTAATATTCACCTTAGCAGCTTGTGATTCTCTTAAGTAATATTTTAGGAGGTCCGAAAGCTTCAGATCTTCATCAGCTGACACTCGGGCTTCGATTTTCTGCAGAAGAAAAAAACAGCAGACATTGTCATGCCTAAAGTACACTGAAAATGGAGTACCATTCAAGGCAAAACATGCAGATTTCGATTACAATATTAAACCCTCAATTCTGAATAATGAAGAGTAAATCCCAGAATCGCTTGTGAAAGAATAATGTGGATTAATAGTAGAAAGAGCATCCAAAAGGATTTTTGGGAGATCCTGTATCTGATCTTTAAACATATGGGGTGCTGCGGAGTGCCGGGCTGTGAAAAAGGTAGGGACTTCTCCCAGCAGCACCACGTCTTCATGTAAGTAAACCGATGGGACTACACTTCACACAATCCAATTTATTAATGTCAATCATAATGTGTAACAGAGGGTGATATATAAAAAGTTGTCTTATAGCAGCCAAGTGAATGTTATTGCCGACTGATCCGTTTCTTTGGCTAATAGAGACGTTTCAAATGCTGCATCAGAACCGTTTTTATACATAACACCTAATCTGCACATTTTTTTTTTTTAAAGAAAGTTCACATCATAAAACAAGAAATATTCAGTAATATAAACGGCTTAAGAAAACTGTATGAAATGTAAGCTATTTAGGTTAGCAGATGGTGTGGCACTGGATCTCATCAATATACACAAAGCCGTTTTCTGACTGTATCCTTTGTATATAATACGAGAGGACAACAGCTACGCAGCAGAAACAGCGAAGGAAGTTAAGATACGTACACGCGTCTTGTCGAATAATTCGGATACTCTAAGGAAAAATCTGTAAGAAAAATGGGGAAAAAGGAATATATTATAAGGAGTGGTATAGAAAAATGCCGTAAACAAGATGGTTTTAATTCCGATTTAAAGGGCCAAGGATTTTTCAGTTACACTAATGTGCCTAATCTCATGCATGTTTTAATCCCCTTACGGTATTGGCCTCTACCACTTCTGATGGGAGGCTATTCCATATCTCTACCCGCCTCTCAGTAAATTAAAAGGGTAGATTTCCCTCTGCCATGCTTACAGGTGAGTGACCTCAGTATCTGTAAAGTCTTTGTCTCTTACTCTTACTCTGTGAGCCGAGTATTCTTACTTGCATATGTCAGTGTTGTCCTGTGTTCCCAAAGCATACAGCGACGACCCTATCCTGTTGTAGTCGTCGGCAACACCTTAAAAAGACAGAAAGCAACAATAATTTAACAATAAGTGTTGAGAGATCACACATTTATATTAAAGCGTTTTGGAGCCGACGCATTTTACGCATATACATCACTGTTCGTATAATAAGGGTGTTGCACCACCCTTTTTTTAATTTTTTTTTAAATAATGCGATATTCCCTTTTCAAGCATAATAAATACAGAAAATGTGTTATTTATGATGCAGTCAGCAGGAACATTCCAATGGTTTCCACGACGACTGCTCAAAACTTTGCTCCAGGAGAGCGGATAATAAGTGCTTGTGTATGAGAAGACTGTCAGAATGTACCTTCTATGCTCTACTAAACTCAACAACGCGATTTACCGTATAAACGTTAGAATGCAGAACAAAATGTACAACGCGAGCTGAAAGCTTTACATCATCTTTAACCGGAGCGCTTGCATGCAATATGTGAATCTGCATCGAAACTGGAAGGTTTGTGCCATGTGGCTACTACATTACTAAAGGAGGCCACCTTACATTTGTGAGACCTCGTCATCTTGTCAGACTTTGCGCTGGCATCCTTCACTCGATTATGATACTCCAGGAGGAAAGTCCTCTCGTGATCAAAGAAATCATCCACATCCTTCGAGGCAAAGGAAAAAAATATAATGGGGGAAAGCATTAGAAACCTTATCGCGGGACGTTTAAAGTGAATGCATGTTTGAAATTAATTAGAACTATATGTTAAACAAGCTAAAGGGGCTTGGAAATGTTCTGAATACAGTAAAATTCAAGCACTTCCTCCCCAATAAACCCGTTTATTGTCTGCTAATCTATGGGATTCATGAATACCCCCCATATATAATTTAAGGATATTTCAATGTAAGAAATGTGCTGAATTACACATATGCCATAAGAATATTTGTCATAAGAGCTATCGGGGGGGGCGATTCTTTCTACTTTTGGGCAAAATGAAACAGAAACTGAATAAAGTTGGGGTAACTTAGCAAAAGATCATTTTAACATGCAAATAATAGCTTCACGTCATATACTAGATTGTAAACGGTGAGAACCGGGAAAGACAGATCATTTTTACCAACCTTAGTGCCTGAAACAATGACTCCGTCGGCCGATTTAACCACGCTTTTAAAAAAGTCTTCTAGCTTTTCCTTTTTGTTCTTTCCGCGCACGCTCAACTATATATATAGAAGAAAATAAAGTCTATTTAAGTGCGTTTTAACTGCCTTCAGTAATGTGTTATTCAACGTACTCTTACGTTTACTTACATCTTGATTGTACTCCAGAAAAACATGGAAATTTAAATCTTTCCTAAGAATGGGATGAGCTGCGACGCGGCATAGGAAGACTTCGTGCATCGCTACGGTTTTCTTGAAGATGGCCAGATACTCTCTGCAAAATAAAGAACACTGTGTTAGGAGATCGTGGAAGAGCCTCTCGAGAGGGTGAACTCATAGAAACGCACATGAAGGGACTAAAGAAAATGGGGGTGCCCGATAAGGAGTCACCCCACTATTCACTGGAACTGTCATAAGTACAGTATGATGACATCACAGCAGCTGCAGGAAGTTGCCGACATGGAGTTTCTACGCTGTCGTTTGCAACTCTCAATTAACAAAACCTGTAGATTTTACATTAATGTACAATATATAAGAACTACATTTTCAGGATAGTTCTGCTTTATTGCAGTGGAATATTTAATAAAAGATCCACTCGAGACAGGCGTTGCCCTCTTTTCGGTTACTAAAGTTTTGATGCAATAGGTTCATATGGGAAAGGGAAGAAAGGGAAGAAAGGATGTACATACGCCTCTAGTTCCTGTTTCATTTTGGTAAACTCCTCCTTGGTCATGGACCCTTCCCCTTCGCCAAGTTTCTGGAGTTTCTCTCTGGAAGCGTCAAAATCTGGTCTTGGAGGTGCTGGTGGTATCTGCCGGAGGACAGTTACAATTGTAAGTAAATTTGAAACCCGCCTTGCAAGGACAAAATATCTACCACTGCGATTCGTGTAGTTAAACAGCTGTTTTTGATTAATAAAACATGAGCCCATCCAAGTTTTCAGTGGCTGCCACCAACTTGGCTAGTAAACCCCGGCTTTAGATAACCGAGAAATGGAATGGGAGAATTTAGGAGGATGGGGGAGTTTAACTGGGACCAGTTAAACAGGCACCGGAAAGGCAGCTGGTCCTACTTACAATATATCCAGCATATTCCTCATTTTCCACAAAGGAATCGTGAAGCCAGATGAACTCTTCATGCTGCCTCACCACAGAGAACTCGTTCTGCTTGAAGTTTGGTAGTGAACTCTGGAAACATAAAGCAGGGATTAGACAATGTGAAGTGCCCTTTGATTTATCGGAGAATATGGGGAGATAAAAGCTGAACCCCTGAACAGAAAGCACATTTACATTAGTAGTATGAAGTGACAACCAGGAAGTATAAGTAGGAAGCATACTTAAGTACACTTCCTTCACGTGCTCTGCAGCATTCCTATTGAGATGAATGGGAGTAGCATTCTAGATCTAGTCGGATATACACCATGGGTTATGACCTTCTCGCTGTACAAGAGTCACTGGGGCAGCATGGAGATATCGGATCCCACGATATACCCATATACCCAGACACTGGCCTTTGAAAGCAGGCGTAGGACTCACCTTTGTATGTACCGTGAACTTTACTTTGTCTCTTTCACTCAATGCATCTGATATATCAACTTGCAGTGTGGCGTCGGGCTGAAGGTCTACATTAATTGCCCTGGGCTGGAAGGAAAAAAAGCAAAGAGAATATGTCAGACAATTAAAAATAAATACCAGTACAACGGAAAACGAGCCAAAAACACACTACCCTGACACTGGATAAATACATGATAAATACATTTGGAGCGTAACAGATTTAAATAAATCGGCGGAGCGTCTAGACTGCAATTTTTTTCTATTGAGGAAAGACAGAGGGAGGAATTGTTCTTTGCTTAGATCGTGAGCGCTGATGGAATGACATTGACAGAGCGACTGGCTGGTTAGTTGATGAAATGCCAGACCCCGCAGACAGACTAAACAGGACAGTAATGCCAATCATAAGCACCTTCGTATAGCGGCAACCAACCATAAAACACAGCAGTGGGATGATAACTAACATGCCGGGGTCCCACAAAAACACTATTCTTCTCCTTGAGAATAAACCCCAGCGCTGTATACAGTAATAACCCCC
>VKOC01000008.1:29595014-29732719 GCA_009364415.1 Spea multiplicata
CCCGCTCCCGCAACGTGTGTGTGTGTGTGTCGCAACGTGTGTGTGTCCCGTTCCCGCAAGCATGTGTTTGCTGTTAGTGTGACTGAAAAAAACCATCAAGATTGCCAGCAAGTCTTTTTCAGATAAACAATCATAAAAAAACGACAAAAAAACTATGTTCAGTGTATTTTCAGTTCATTTATTGCTTTCAAATATTACATAGTTACATATATCACATAAATGTAAGTTCGTACAACATAGTTTCAACAAAACCAATCTCAGAAATATTTCTCTTGTGTTTCCTAACCACCCGCTATCGTAGACTAACTGTTCATTATACAAGACCCGCTTGCAGAAAATCACCCTCCGCAATACCCAGATTTGCATAACAGGAGTGCCAAAAGTTCATAAACGACTTTCTTCACCACCAAGCATCTATTATTACAAACTAAATACTGAAATTGCTCCGGCTTCTCTACCCAGTTTGATGACATTTAGACCAGGGTGATAACACAATGTAAATGACCGGTTTGTATTAGGGCCAATGTAGGTCTACCCACAAGCCTTTGTGAAAATAAAAATGACCGAATTTAATGCGCTACATTGATTCCCGAGGTGAATGCTAAATATAAACTAAAAGAGCGTAATATCGCCAGACTAAGAAACATGTTGACTGCCATAGAACGGATATCTTTATTTATAAATAAGAAAACCCTATGTAGTATTTGCAATATACACATTAGAGACACAAATGCACCCATCTATAACATGTACTGAACTTTGGACGTTTAGTCGCGGTGTCTGTATAACATAACAGACATTGGCCTGAAAAATACGAGATTAATTCACTGAAGACAAGAGTTATAGCTGTGGTTCCAGCAAAATATCCAACTACATTTGTATGGAAGCCAACAGAGGTTCCCCGGTCTTCATTGGATATCAGCTACGCATCAGAGTAAATGGCATTATGCTCAGGCTGTTGGAAGCACCTACACCTGCAATCAAATCCAATAGATGCCTTTATACACTTTATACAAATTAAAATGTACTAGGATATCATTGGTTACAAGGACGGGATTAATTAGTGCCGAATCAAGAAATAATGTCCCCCTTTTTGAGGCACAGCTGGAAATTGCTTTATTGTGGGGGGTTTTGCCTTCTGTATCAACAGAAAAGTTGAACTTGATGGACTTGTGTCTTCAATCTAGGTTACTATGTTATACACATTCTGAAAAACTACAATAAGGAAAACCGGGTAATAAAATCATAAATCCATTTGTGGCAACCCCAGTCTTTACATTTCAGAGGTAGTTATGCATTTACAAGGGCAAGATGGAGAGGGAAAGGCACTGAAAGATCATGCAGATATACATATACTCATCACCTTTACATGACAAGGCTTATAATAATATATAGAATATAAGAATAATGCCGTCCGTCACTGGTTTATACAGAAGTGGTAGAGGCGATGTAAACATGCGTGGTATAGGAATAAATGGATCGTGAATCTAAGACACGACCAGGGTCTGATTCAGGTCTATGCAATAAGAACATGGAAACGGGCAGAGTAGATGAACGGCATATTTCTGCAGCCACGTTCTACGTTTCTATGCCTAGGCCACCATGTGTGGCGCGGGAAGCCAACGGTGCTTCCCTTACAACGATCTTTGGTTTGTCCCCCACCCTGGGTGCGCAGAACCGCGCTACAAACACCAGAATTCAATTAGGAAACCAGAGTTGGATCATAATTATCACAGTTCATTCAATCGAATCGGTTGGGTTTCTTTGACCGGATAGGATCACCAACTAATAGTGCTTAGTATTACCTCTGGTTATGAGCCTTTAAATGGGAACCTTATGGATTTACATTGATATACTATTCTACCAGCCTTTAAATGGGAACCCTATGGATTTACATTGATATACTATTCTACCAGCCTTTAAACGGGAACCCTATGGATTTACATTGATATACTATTCTACCAGCCTTTAAATCGGACCCCTATAGTAGTTTTTTTACTATCAGTACTTCCTTGATCCAACAATTCTTGGCAGAAGAAGCCAATCAGTGGCAGGAAAGCATTTCCTAAAAGCACCATGGGGTCTGACTAGACCCGCGCCTGCATTATTAGCGGAGCCGGAGCCGACTAAAGGAAGTATATCATGTGCAGTGAACATATATGTCCTGCATGCAATATAACGGGGGGCAGGGGAATGGGTATTTGTAAAAGTAACACCACTCAAATAAAAAAAAAAAAAAAAAAAGGCAGCTACCACATGCATTATCGTGCCTACGATGACTTGAGTATCCATTTACGCTCAGAAATGGGGGTATTTGTTAATTGCACGGTTTCCCTATTTGAACTCGGTCCATGCACACAACTCAATTTAAAGTGCACATCAACAGCTCCGGACTACACCATGGCAAGTATGTTTTCTCGTGCTTTGGGAGAAGCCAAACACGCTTCAGAATTATTACAAACCCCTGTAGCAGCAAGTATTATAAAACACGCAGAAACGTTTCATCAAACCACCCAAGAACAATCAAGCAACCGATTAGAATTTCCTATTTATTATCATTAGATACGTTTATTTGAACAAATACGCATTTAAATATCATACATTAAACATGCACCACATGACTGTTATAAGAAACAGATTAAATATATATATAACCCCATAGCATTACCTCGAAACCACTTGGTTGTATAGAGTAATAATAATAATAAAAAACCCCAAAAAAACTGCAGTTCCACTAAAGTTCTAAAAACCCTAACAAGTTATTATTGATTATTATTATTGATGTTATTATTGATTATTATTGATGTTATTGCGAAGGACTTAGACTTGCATGCTGAATTCAGAAGAAAGGCTGTGTAACGGAACTACAACGAGACAAGAGGAGCTTAGCAATGTCCGAGTTACGCGATATCATTCTTTTATGATAGAACGGATAACGTGATTTATTCTCAAAGAATGATATCTAGATATTCTCATTAACTAGCTTCTACCATGGGCTTATACGGAGGAAAGCACCGGGACACGCCGTTTAATGAATGGGTTGAGGTGTAGATAAAATCAAGCACCCAGCCACGCAGTTTACATTTACAAAGATTTGGGGGGGAAAAATGGGTTGTTGTGAAGAGCTCTGTGAATTGAAGCGCGGGACCGCGATCGGATGCCACCTTTGCAATAAGTCACTTTGCCAAATGGCATCACAGCTGGACAGCTGGTATTATTGGAAAGCAAACAGCTCCACAACTGGAAGACCACATAAAGTCACAAAGCAGGGCCACCAAGGGCCATCTACAATGCTCTGCTGATTTAATAGCCACCACTGGCACTAATATCAGCGCAGAAACAGGGACGGGAGCTTCATGGGTTTCCATAGCCGATCGGCTACATTTAAGTCTCGCATCACCAAGTAAAATGCCAAGCATCAGATTGAGCGGTGGAAAGCATTCCACCAATGGACTCCGGAGGAGCTGGGATTGGCGGATGCCAGGAGAAAACTACCTGCGTACAGACGTTTATAAACATGCATTCACCCACAAATCCCAGGAACCGCTCAACAAACAAACAATTAAAATGAGGGATAACACGGATGACCTGTGCATTTATTGTGTTACATTTATGTGTTACATGTATATAGAGATTATTCTTCTGGCCACCACTGACAGCCGTAAAAGCCGTAAAACACAAAATATTCCTATTGCTCGCACGTACAGCGAGCTGCTCTATAATAAATATCACATCATGCAAAACACTTATTGCTCTTGAAAGACCAAGTTTTTTATGGCTTTGTTTGCATTAATACTGTGCTATACTGCATTCCAGATTCAGAGGTATATGAATATGCCAATAAGTAATGTCTCATGAACGGAGTCCTATACCGAGCGGTTATTATCGCTTCCTCGTTTTTGAGTCAGTTTTCATGATTTATTTATACTCCCAGGGGACTCTCTGTAAGTCTGCTAGGTACCCATGTTACAGTGTATAATATATACATTCATATTTTACAAATTTAAGCATGCATTTAAACCTAGCGGCAAAGAGAATTCTACCAGAAATAAGCAAAAAGTGCAGTGTTCTTGTTTTCTTCATAATAATAAAAAAGTGAGTGACCGGCCGAGAACACGCCAGTTGTTTACTTCGCTATACTCAGGTATGAATGTTTTTGTTCCTTATGGAAGTTATAATTATATGCACCTATATGTATGGACCGGGATATTGCATTAAAAAAAAACAAGTTTCCTAGTCCACAGCCGTTCAATGGCTCACTACAAAAGCACATCATTGATAATATCCCAAATCACTGATAATATCCCAAATCACTGATAATATCCCAAATCACTGATAATATCCCAAATCACTGATAATATCCCAAATCACTGATAATATCCCAAATCACTGATAATATACCAAATCACTGATAATATCCAAGTTAATAATTTTAGTTAACATGCAAATAACCGACTGGCGGTAAGTAAACTTTTTAAGCATGTAGAGTTATAACCAAAACCACTATAAACAGCAGCACTTAAAAACACATAGCTACTAATGAAATGTATCGCGGTATTCTGAGTTACCGGTGCACAATATACCGCGTACGGTAGGAAGAGATTACGGTGACCCTCCTGTTAAATTAGCGTCTTGGTTTATGATCCTCAGACCATAGACAAAGTCATCTAAACTCCGACGCTAACAAGAACACTGCACCTTTTCACAACGGCCCACAAATAATTCACCTTTCATGTTATCTGTCATGTTGCGTTAGTGACCCTGAAACAGTTAAAACTATCGATCTATCATGCATTGGCCTAACGTGGCTCTACGTTTTGCTACATAGCACTAAAGCTTGGATGGATCTATACACATCTCAAAATGGAAGACATAGGTGATTTTGTTGTTCTCTGACAACTTGCAACATTGTTTTTTTGTCCACAAGTAGTAAAATACACGTATTGTATGTCAATATTGCACGTTTCCCATCGGTAAACCAAACTCTTTTCCACTGCGGAAAGGTTGAGAGCTCTTCAAATGAACCGACTGAAGGCGGAAATACCAAATAAAGTCAATTACTACAACATATGTTTCTACGAGGAATACACTAAAGATGGTGCTCCTGGTTTTATTCTCTATGGCGAGTGTCGAGCTGGGGTTTCATGCTCCCCGCTTCACTACTTATGACAAAGGGCCAAGCACGCTGACCGATAGAGTTTGCTCTGCATAATATACAATTTATTGGATGAGGATACTTTTTACACTCGGCTATACAGGGCCTGCCAAGCACTTCCTACAGGAAAGGTTCTCGGAGTTTGGCTGTCCTAAGGGGGGGCTATTCAGTAAATGGACAGCCGACAGGAGATCTGCTCCTACACCCCACATCCCCATTGAACTTGTGGTCCTGTATAATGTATAGTTCAATCAGCGAGCAGCCCCTCCTGCCACACAGTCCCCCCCATTAACGGCCCCCAGAGACGGCTTTGTATTGCAAATCAATATATGGCAATATTGTGTGATGAAATCCTCAATATTTATGGCTTAAATAGGTGTTTTTGAATGATATTTGCTAGGTATGTGTAGTTTTTGCTTTGTGTACTTATTGGTTATTATTCTAGTACCAACCCCGGAATCTGAATTTGTATGCCTTTTACACATTTTAGGTTGCGCGCGTCTCTATTTTTGTATAAATCAATAACATTTCTCCAAAACCTCCTCATCCATTAAATGATATATTACGCAGGGTCAGCTAAGCCGTTAACATTTTAAAAACCTGCTGGTGTTGGCCCTTCATAATCAATAGTGATATGAAAGAGTTAAAACAATAACCATCCTTTTAGTGAATAGACCCCAAGGAGCTTAAACTACAATCCAAAGCATGAAGGATAGGTAGAAGGGGTGAACAGGATGGTCTTTTTTCCACTATTTTACTATATTTTAATGTATATATTTACGACAATTAAAAAACCTGCCATGTCACAGGTACAGTTCATAAATGGTTGTATAATTATGATTTTACAGTTTATTTTGTTTAAATAAATAGTCATTTGTTAAAGGGGTTTTGAAATAATTCCTACAACTAATCCGCGCATACATAAAAAAAAAAAAAAAAAAAAAAAATCAAAAAGCCGCGTGACCTTAAACTACCATCATCTTTACACAGGCGGTCCTCACACATTATTTTAGCTTATATCATCTTTTCCTGGAACCCAAACATCCCTGATGTAACCGTTTGGAATACATATATTATAAAATGGATATTAAAAAAAAAAACAAACAACCCACAAAAACAAAACATCATGTTCCTAACCAAAACATCCATATCCAAATGAAAGAACTTCTCTGCAACGCGTCTTTATGGACATACTCTATAAAAACAAAACAAAAAGCCTGCCATAGCTCAGCCTAACCCCCCCCCATCCCGTAACTAGGTACACAAGAGCATCCGAAAGGACCCGCAATCGCTCCGCGTATCCGATGAACAAGCCCTGCTGGATGAACTTCTACCACAGCCAACCTACCCGCCTCTAGTAAAATGCACCATTCTACCATTTTGAATGATATTTAGTAATGCGTATGCTAGAAAAACACATTTTTGAGTTTAAAACAGCGTAAAAAAAATCATATCTCTATGTTTATGCGCCGACAAAACCACCTATTTTAGCTGCGGTTCAGTGTAGGCAGGGATAAGACCTTACAGAGTTCCTTATTACTTTGCAACCCGTTGGGCGCTTTTTTCATTTACAAAGATGTTTTCTGTTATTTATAGAGAGTTTATAGTGCTGTTGAAGAAAAGCTATACACATGCATCTTAGGAAAGGCTTCTCCTCCCCGATGATGGAAAATGTACTGATTCCTGGAACAGACTTCCAATGGAAGAAAGAGAGGCAGGACAGAGTCACAATTTCAAGAACAACTCTATCCTAAATAACCCTTATAAGGTCGAAGTTGATATTTTCTAAATAAGTTGTTTTTGTTTTGTTTGTTTTTTTACTATTAAACGTATTACATTAGGTAGCCACTGACCGTTCCTACAAGACTTCTGTGCACTTTGCGTTTCAATTCAAACAAAACCAATGTTGATTATCCTTGGTTATAAAAAACGCCGGACCTGAATACACATTTCACTTCTCCCCAGGATGGATCAAACAATGTGAACACAAATCGGGTATCTATTACAGGAAAAACACCAAATAATTTTTGAATGGCATTTCACACGATGTAAACATGGGAAATGCTTAAAAAAATAAAGAAGCCAGAAGAATGACTTACAACACAGCTAACAATTACTGCCTAAACACCCTTCATAAAAACATGGATTTCGCACTGATAACTAAAGACAGATCTGTATCACAGGCTAGCGGAGACATTTTCTTCCAAACACCCTGTAATGCATGGATTGATAACTCAACTTAACGTCAGAAAAGGGAGAACAATGCGCCATGATTTTCATTTCATACGTTTTAGGTTTTCATTTTAAATCGGCTCTGAAACGTCTCACAAATTCCAAGCCGCATCAGACACCTGCGTCTAGGCTTACGGGACCGCCGGCCACAACAAAGGAAGGTTTGGAGTCACAGCCATTTGTTCAAAATGTGCAGAAAGCCCTAAACGTGTATTCCACACAGCTGAATACCTGATAAAACAAATGGAAAAAACTCATTACGAGCAAAATGAGATTTTAATCGCGAAGACTAAAGCATGGCATTAATACACAAGACATAAGTCCTAAAAACTACTTTCAGACGTCAGGATGGGCAGGTTAGATGCCCCTCCACCTCTTCATAACTAATATTCTTCATGCACTGAGCAAGAAAGAAAATACATGTTTTATGAAGTCTTAATAATAAAGGCAGCCCCTCATGTCATGAATTGTCATGGATACATAACTTCATCCCGGCACAGACAGCTTTCAGCCAAAACCCCCAAAGGTTTATTGAACGGGCAGCCGTAAAGCACCAAGTATTTTTGTTAATCACGCCTGTTCGCTTAACTTTCCCACAAGAGCGGGTCGCTCTAAATGCATAAAATTCATTCGGAGAGATAATACGTCAAGGAAATGAACAGACTTCACGTGTTGAAGGAGATCAGGTTTCGTCCGGGTACAAGCTTTTGGCTTCACAGTCTTTCATGTATCATAAAACTCCTAGATGGAAGGATAAAACATAAAATAATTAAGTCGACTTCGAGCGCCGCTCCTTTTGCACCATTAGTGTTAGACGGCTGGGGGGGGGAATAAATAAATAAATAAAACCAATGTGTGACAAGATGTACAGGGGAATAGCAGTCTGTTCACTAAGGTAGGAAATAGCATAGAGCTACTATATCTGCTGGGCACATCTCTTCGCGCATGACAGAAAGCCCCAGTGCTGGCTCGGAATAACCGCTCACAAAGTTTGGCGGATTCAAGCAATCAGCATCAAAAAAATAATATTAATTTAAAAAAAAAGGAGTTGGAAGAGGAGGAAGCTGCTGAATAACTAACTTCAGTAAGTGCTTTATTTTTGTGGAAGGATGCATATTACAGTATTCACAGAGTACCTTAACCCCTTAAGGACCAGACTCATTTTTGGGACCGAGGTGGTTTTAACATTTTTTGCGGTGCTTGTGTTCAGCTGTCATGTTCTCCGCACCCATTTAGTGCACCCACACAAGTTATATAGTTTGGGGTCTTTTTCTGGGCAATAAGGGCTTTCTTCACATACCATATCTTTCCCATATCTAATTTTCTTATTAAAAAAACAAATAAAATATGATGAAAATTGAAAACAAATTTTCTCACTTTTATTTGAAAGAAAAAAAAAACAACAACTTTTACTCATTCAAAAAAGGTAATAAAAAAATCTGCTTAATAGATTCTACCATTTGTTTGATGCTTTTTTCTGCAAGTTATTTGGCATTAAGTACAAGCAGTGTTTTGCTATTTCAAAACCAATTTTTCCCAAATCTGGTCATTCTGCCTCATGTGCTGTTCTGGATATCTTTAAAGCCGGCCAATGCAATTTACCCAATCATACCATATATTTTTAAAAACTAGGCAACCCAGGGTATTTTAAATACTAGTATTTGAATCATTTCCATGCACTAATTCTACAACCTTTTGTCCAAAAAAAAAACTTTGTAGAAGTAATCTATTTTGTGTTTTAAGTCACAAAAATTGCAATTCAGGTATGGATTTACACCTTTTTTCAAAAATATATGGTTTTATTTTGCACATTGAATTGGCCCGGCTCAAAGACTTATTAAATAGAGCACGGGCATCACCAAATGTCACCACATATTGGGGTGTTGTGTGACTTATACCAGGAGCTGTAAATTGATATCAAAAAGTGTGTGTGTGGGGAAAAAATAAATAAACCACCACAAAGCCTGACAAAGACAGGTGGTAGAATTAGTTCATTGAAAGAGTTAATACACTAGCATATGAGTTACCCTGGGGTGTCTAATCTTCAGAAATATATGGTTTGATGGGGTAAATTGCATTGGTCGGCTTGAAAAGATACTCGAAATAACAAATGGAGGCAGAATTACCAGATTTGGAATAACATTACTTTTTTGCCCCATAACATGCAGAAAAAAAGCCAAAAAAAATCTATTTAGCAAGTTTTTTTTCATGCAGTCCT
The DNA here is from genome assembly GCA_009364415.1 of Spea multiplicata. Taxonomy (NCBI): domain Eukaryota; kingdom Metazoa; phylum Chordata; class Amphibia; order Anura; family Pelobatidae; genus Spea; species Spea multiplicata. Next base: position 29,604,620 of record VKOC01000008.1, read on the forward strand.
TTTTTTACCTTTTATTTTTTTATAGTAAATTATGATACAATCAAAAATCTAACAAAAGCCCATGTCTTAAAAAAATAAATACATTTATATATATATATATTTACATATATACACACACACACATACAGATAAACATGCCAATTGCTGTAGCAACTGAGATACAACGACCCGCTCCCCTTTTTTGACATCGGTGGTTGTTACGGGCACTCATATTGAAACTGCCAATAATTGTCCCGGTCCACATAGTGGTTTACATTTTTACAAAAAAGGTTAATTGAGCAAGATGTCAGTTACTAATAAAACCACGTTGACTCGTGCTGTTGATTTTGTTGCATAGAACAACTTCCTGAGTAGCATATCAAAACAAAACAAAACAAACAAACGTTCCCACTAGATATATATACTTACCGATCTATAAGATCCAGAATCATAATTTGCTCCTTTCTTAAATAATGACATTATTCTCATTTCCTTCGATTTAGTACTCCAGACCCTAAAAAAAGAAAAAAAAATTGTCACTTGGCCACAGGTCTTAAAGACGTACCAATACGCCCTATGGGGACTGAAATGGTTAACAGAGGTCACTCAAGATACAGCCTGTGCCTCCTTAAGTTGCAGCGGCAAGGACACGGTAAATCCGGCTGTCTATTGACCTTCTACCGATCGTGGATGAATGCGCTTACAGCGAGTGCCGGTTCGCCATCGCTCAAGGGAGCCTGATGATCATCATTTAAAAGAAAATAGGGACAAAAAAAAAAAAGGCGCAAAGGGGTTAAAGACGTATGTGACGTATGTGTATATGCATTACATACATGTCATCATTAAGGGGTTAACATGCTTTGTGTTTGTAATGCTGATAATTACCATTCCATGTAATAAACACCTATTTGAGGGGGGGGGAGCCTACTCTGTGTAGCATATTTTTCCCCAAAGAAGAAGGAACTTAAGAGTCTCCAGTCTCAAAATGACCTTCATATTGAAAGTTTGCGGACATTATGTAAATGTAAAGTTATATGACCGTATAGATTAAGCACAGTTTCCATTTTGCTAAAAACTTTATTTATTTGGGGGGGGGGGGTCACCTCTTTCTGGTATATTACATTTTCTTGTCGCTTCAATGACACCTTAATGATATTGGCGGTAGTTTGTCAGCTGGTGGCTCCTAAAAATGCACGCTAAGAAATTAACACGGAAAATCACCTAAAGGGGAACTTAGCAAAATAAAACGTAAAACCCCTCATCTCTATGGTTTTGTCATTCTAGTATTAGCAAACGGCAGCAACTGCTCTATTTTTGTATCAGCAGATTAACCAGAAATACACGTTTTAACAGACTCGAATCCACTAATAATCGCGTTATGTGGGAACGTAAATGGACCGCTGTGCGGCCATTTATACGAAGATAGTCCGCTAAAAGGTCTCAATCGTTGTTTAAACCATAAACACGACCAGTACGAGCCAAGCCTCAAAAATACCCCCCCGTCCCGTACACTTACCGTCCTTTTTTTCCGCTACAGGGCCTTGTGGTAATTTCGAATGTCTCACCGCTCCGCCATTTTTAATATCTCCGTTGCATCCGAGAATTAGATGATGCGCAACCTGACTCCGCCCACTGGGAAATGAGGGCGCGATAAGCAACGACGACAACCTGCCCCGGTAGCGGAGGACCTTGTCCGCGCGCGCACCTTGCTTTCAGGGTCGGGCGTTATGAGGGATCCTGAAAGGAGTGACTGAACGCGTTTTTTTTCGTATACCTACACAATCTATACATCGTTTTCTCTAAGACATATAGGGCTTTCTATGTGTAGGCCAACATTTAGTTAACCCCCTAAGAACCAGACTGTTTTTTATAATAAAAAAATAAATAAATAAATAAAAATGTTTTAACACTTTTGCGGTGCTCATGTTTATTTATTTTTTTTTCAGGACAAGAAGGGCTTTCTTCAGATACCATTTTTCAATCATATTATCTAATTTCCCATTAAAAAAAACTTTTAACCGAAAAATATTTTACTCATCCAAAAACGCTAATGGAAAAAATAAATACAAGTAGCGTTTTCCTATTTTTTTTTTCCCAAAGCTGGTCATTATCATTCAAGCCGGCCAATGCAATTAAACCCTCAAACCGTATATTTTGGAAAAATAATACACCTCTAAGGTATTTTACACACTAATTCTACTACCACCCTTTGTTAAAATTTGTGGTAGTAACTTTTGTGTTATTAATCACTAAAGTTGTGCTTCAGGTATGGATTTACAGCTCCAGGTATACATCACTTTCAAACAAGACCCCTTTATGCGTTCAGCAACATCTCCCGTGTACAGCGATATCCCCCATGCATGGGTTTGTCGGGTTGTTTGGGAGGTAAAATGCCATTTTTTAACTTGGAACTTCTACACAGCTTTGCTGTGTGTTCTGGTGGCCAGGAGGTCGATCTCCGAAAGGCTGGACTTCTGAACCAACATTTCTGGTCTAGAAACCAGTTGGCCCGAGACCATGGAGATCTGCCAAGGAAGTCTGCAGCACAATCGGCTGTGGCATGGAAACGCGTGTGCGATAGATGCTCCAGGTTCTGGTAACCGTTTATAATCCAGCCATGTTCTTCTTAAAAACTGATCTCAATCCGAAGATCTTACGTCACAGGTTCTTGTCCCTAAGGAATAACGATACCCCAACAGTTCCTGCCACTATATGAAAGAAAAAATCCAGTGAGAAATCAAATTGCCATTTTAGCATAAAGAAACCAACCTTTTTGCGGCCCAATTTAAAAGTGCGTGTGTGTGTGTAGGGTTGTCTTCTTCTGGAAAAACAGGAGTTGTACTTCATTTTAACCTCAGTTACAGAATTATATAAAAAAGGGTACCAAATAAGAGTGTGGCATTCATTTTAACATAGTATCACTCGCATATCAAAACTCTCTACCAACAACCAGAAGAATTAAAGCATATACTTCGTTAAACTTCTCCATACATCTTGTAGTTACCACTAATGCAGATTTATAAAGTCTTTTTTTTTATTGAACAAAATTTACAAAAATTACACATCATGGCTTTATCATGTCGCCAAACTACCAAATTGATTGTATTAATATTTAAAAGCACAAAGTAACATGGTATAACTGCACCAGATTTATGGTAGGTATTCTGTGATAAAAGGAGCAGGGCAACAGGGAAAGATTGGTTTGTGTCCTGCAAAGAAGCATAGTTAAAGTATTGCAACTATTACATTTTCATATTCAGTATTTGTTTCATGTTTCTATTAACAAAGTGTCTTCCGCAAAGAAGATGAACCATTTTAAATCAGAAAGTCTACTTCCGATAGTCTCAATGCAGGAATCGGATGCTCATTTTCTGCTCCACATCAACCTTTTCCAGAACCTAAGAAAAAAAAATAGGAACAAATGTTTAATGTATAGATCTTAACACAACCCAGGTATGACTGCAGTCAATGTTTTTAAACAAGGATAACTAAGTAAGTTTGTTCGTTGTAATGGGGGAACCAACGAAGTTCTCGCTTCAAGCATATTAGTGAATGATATGGCTTTTTTTTCCGCAAAGGTGAACAAGATGGACAAAGTCACAGTACAGATTAGCACATTATCAGACCTTAACAAACTCCAAAAAAGATATCGCAGAATCCCCATCCTGGTCCGCCTCCTGAATTGTACGATCGGCGATGCTTCCTACCTGGTCGTCAGATATGTTAACGCCAACCATCATACGCAAGACCTGTAGGGATGGGGTGGGGGGGAGAGAGGATACCAGTGTAAACAAACATGTCGCTTATAAACAACAAATGGTATAGAACAAAACAAAAGCGAAGCTTCACCCCTTAAGGACCAAGCTGTTTTTTTTGCCTTGTACCCTTCATGACCAAGAAGGTTTAAACACTTTTGCAGTGCTCATGTTTAGCTATAATATTCCCCTCTCCTATTTTTTTTGTGTACCTACACAAGTTAATATATTTTGTATCTAATTTCCTATTAAAACATTTAAGGATTTTTTAAACTCCTGCTAAACCGATTCTACTATTTGTCCAGAGTTTAGAAATGCCCTATGTTTTTTTGCAAGTTATAGAGCAATACAGTCCAAGTAGTATTTTGCTATTTCAAAACCATCCACATTCTCCACATCTGGTAATAGGGTCCCTATATCCTATGGGGGACATCTTTGAAGCTGTCCCAATTCAATTTATCACATAAAACCATGGATTATTTAAAACTGGACACCCAGGGTTTTTCTTATGTTAGTTTAACACTTTTCATGGTAGAATTTGCAATGTTGAAAAGAGCTGCATGAGAGGCTGTCTTCCACTGTAAAATTTCTGTATCGTTTGGTACGAGCTAAACACTTATGTTCACCTGTTTACCTGGCCTGTTACCTAGGGTGACAAACTCTACACACACACACACACACACACAGGCTGGCATATATCAGTATGTACGCTTGTAAGAGACACTTTCAGCAAGACAAAATACTTTCCAATATACCTGCAGAAGTTCATCCCTAGAGATCTTGTCATCTTTGTCCAAATCATATAGGCGGAAAGCAACTGGAGGAGAAAAAAAAAGTTTATATAAATATAAATGAAGCAATATTTACAGGAACTGATGACATAAATTTCCTACTGATTTTATGATGGGGTCTGCCCAGGGCTCCAGAAAACATTTATTGCAGGACATGGACCAAGAAAAACTTGTCGACTTGTTAACCGTTCAACACGGGCATTTTGCACGACAAAGGTGTTGCGGTGGCCCAGTCAAAATCCACACTTCAATGAACCGAAGCAACATTGCAAATAAGAGTGGGCCAAAGTTACTCCAAAGATGTAAAACAATTACATGACTGTACATAAGCACCATTAACTTGTACAATGCTTTCTAAATATATATGGCAAGAAATAGGCACTGGCTGAAAAAAAAGCTTTTGTCCGGTCTTACACAGCAGTTTGTTGTTTCGACTGTTTAGTGGTTCTAGGTTATTCGTATCTTTCGACTTCTCATTGTCTTCTATAGGTCGAAAATGCGCTAATGTCCTCATGAAACCACGGAAGTTCACCTGATCTTCACTGAAAGAAAGGAAGAAAGAAAATTAGTTCCAAAGCCCCTGTGGATTAAATGGCGCTTGGATGGTCCCCATCCAAACGTTAAACAAAACTGAAATATTTGCCCGAGCCAAACACAGGAATAGTTACACGATAAATCAAGAAGGGCACATTATGTAATAGCAGGAAGATTCAATAGTATAGTTTTGTGTTTTTAGTAGCCAACAAGAAATATCCATTGGTAATATATTAAAAATGTATGTCGCTATACTATAGTAGAGAAAGGTTAAACTAAATAAAAACGAAGCCAAAAGCAAAGTAGAGGTTACCTACCCATCAATGAAAAATGCATTGATAATGCGGTCTCCGAGAGGATTGATTGCTAGCTCTGGTATCCTTTGGAAGTCTTCACGACTACAACGCAATAAAACACATTAATCTGCATATCGCATCACAAAGGATTCATTGCAGAAACTTGAACGGCGGTCACGATCTTGTGAGTGAAACTCAATTTAGTTGTAAGAACCGATTTCATTATCTTTATTATTATTTTAATTTTTTTTAAAATGAATAATGTATCTGGGATGAGGGATTCATTGGATGATGCAGTGGTGGGATTAATAACCAAAAGTTTCCTACAAGAAGATTGTGAAGAATAATGTGATCACTGTTTTGTGTCATCTAAAAAATGTTTGCAGTAGCAAATGTTTTGATTCCGTTATGTCTAATTTATTTAATTTATTAGTGCCTTTTACCACTTTTGCTTTCTGGCATTTTAATACAAATAATGTGATAAAAAGAAGGTTTTATAGTTATTTGTATGGCGTATAGTGTGACTCGGGTTATGCAGTTAACAGTATAAACATTTTTTTTTTGTACATTATATTCCATACCTTGTCCCATACTGCAAAAGTTAGAGAGTAATGAAGAGGTATCAGGGAATGAGATCATATCCTCAACTTTAATGAGGTTGATGGGGGGGGGGGGGGGGTAGGAATACTGACCCAATTTGACTAAAGTTTCAAAGAAGAAATAAAAATCTGACAAAATGCCTCAACGGCCAATAGTTAACACACTAATTTCGTTTGCCAAACATTAACCCTGTTTTACAATGTTGTATTAGTTCTTAAATACTTTTGAATAGCTAATTAGCGTTGCTCCTGGTAAATACAATACAGACTACTAATCGAGCTAATTATTAACACATCGTTCTGTTTAAACAAGCTAGGAAGTCTTTCTGCAGCTACTAAAGGTTTGGTTAATGGAACCATAAAGCTTCATAAAATTTGCCCAACGTGCCCTATAAAAGTTAAAGACGGATTAATGCGCTTTTGTCTAAATGTGACCCAATTCCCATGGTTACACACCAAAATATTGTTGAAAGCCTTCCCAAAAGAGTGGTAGTTGTTATAGCCACAGACACGCGGACAACACAGAATTTAATGCTCGTGAGCTGGAAATCTGATGTCCAATGCGCGTCCAAGAAATAAAAACGGTGATGTTTACCTGTAAAGTTACATTATTTTGTACGGGTTAATTTTTAAACTATTTACAAGAATCAACTGGTTCAAACCGAAACGGAAGCAGATCAATCTAGGTTGGGAAAGACATTAACAACTAAAACTGCTGTTACTTTTTATACAAAGATAATGGATGGGATGAGTTTATGAGTAATCAGCCTTTAATGACTATGGGTTTTCACCATATTTGTTCTACCACAACATAGTGTACTCAAATTATGTCGTATTATCAAGGACAGGTAGGGCCCCCCCCCTTTATAATACTTTCTATAGTCTTAAAGAAGGTGCTTTAGAATTAAACAAAACAAATATAAATTAGACAAACTTTTGTAAGACCATAATTGAGAACCATGTACTTAAAGGGTCTACTACAAGTTTCTCTAAATTCTACTTGAGAGTGAGAAACCATAGAAAAAATAAATAGTTTTTCTAGTTTTTACTTAATTTCTCATCCTTAATTTTCAGCTAATCATTTAACTACGGTACCAAAAGGAAGCTCTATTTCTCCTTGAAAAAAATACAATATATAGTTTACATGGGTACACTATTCACAGGAAAAGAGAATCATCGCTGAACCCACAGAGCGCAAAAATCGCAAAACACACACTCAAACTAATTATATTATATATATATATATTATATATATATATATATATATATATATATAATATATATATATACACACATACATACATACACATATATACACACACACAAAAAAATGAAGTAAGGTAAGTGAAGTCACCGGAGGGATCTCTATTCATATTGCATGGATAACAGTGGGAAAATAAAAGTTTACCCTAAGCGGTACATTCACTAACCCATTATTATTAAAAGCACTACCCTATAGGATACTGGTGATGTGGCCCTCTGGAACATAAGGAAGATGTTTATGTGGGTGAACAGCAATAGAATCATACAAAACCAGCGCACAAACACAGCCAGAATATATTTGTATCATGTTAACGTGCGACGCCCCCCCCCCCTTTTTTTGCGTTAGTCCTGTTTATGGAATGAGAGGTTGTAAGAGGAGAGGTCAAGAAGGAGGAAAAAAAAAAAAAATAGTCACCTTAATGTCCCATTTTCTCCTTTGTCGAGGCTTGTGAAACGGCTATACAGGCGCGTTATCTGGCTGTGAGAAACTGAACAAAGACAAAATAAAACAAATCACAATTAAAAAGGTGGGGTAAAGAAGCTCTATTTAAAACTATAAATAACGTGAAAAGCAAAACAATTGGCTCTTTATCAAAATACCCTGGGGTGTTCTAGTTTTCACAAATACACTGCTAATTTGTAACTGCCAAACATGTATGGTTTCAAAGACTTCCTAAATAGCACAAGGGGCAACAGACAGTTTTGAAAAATGCTACTTGTTATTTATTGACCTATAACACAAAAAAATAAAACTGGGTATTATTAAACTAAAAGCCCTTCTTGTTCTAAAGCAGGGATCCCCAAACTCGGCCCTCCAGCTGCTGCAGGACTACATCTCCCATAATGCTCCTTCAGCTAAGGGGCTGGCTGAGGAGTATGGAGATGTAGTCCTGCAGCAGCTGGAGGGACGAGTTTGGGGATCCCTGTTCTAAAGGAAAACAAAAAAGAATATGGGACTTGCGGGGGTACAGTAACTGAGAAGAAAACTACATCTAAACATGAGCACCACAAAAATGTTACAACAGCCACTGTCACAAAGGGTACAAAAAAACATTTTCTTATTTGTGACCAGATCCTTGTTCAAATAAATCAAGAAAATGATAAATATATTTAATATGCTTTAAATATGGAGACCTGCTGCCACCACACACTTGGAGCCCCCCCCCCATCCTCCTCTGCGCAGCCACACACTTTGAGCGCGCAGCCACATTGGAGCCCCCCCCCCATCCTCCTCTGCGCAGCCCACACACTTGGAGCCCCCCCCATCCTCCTCTGCGCAGCCACACACTTGGAGCCCCCCCCCCCTCCTCTTTGGAGCCCCCCCATCCTCCTCTGCGCAGCCACGCACTTTGGAGCCCCCCCATCCTCCTCTGCGCACGCACTTGGACCCCATCTCCTCTCTGCGCAGCCACGCACTTGGAGGGTCCCCCATCCTCCTCTGCGCAGCCGCACACTTGGGGGGTCCCCCATCCTCCTCTGCGCAGCCGCACACTTGGAGGGTCCCCTGCTACACTCGCATAGCATGAGAAAGTTCCGCAGCCTCATCTCACATCGCGTCATTAGGATTGGACGGCGACGCAAAGACGCTTCTACTGACTGTATTAACGCAGCAAATCCAACGTCTCCAAGACAATAGGACCGTAAAAAACAAGCCCTATAATATTTCGTGTCGGGACACGAGAGCCAATTTTTCCCGACAGTATATCATTTTCTTCCGTTCCATTACACAGACGTGGAAAAAATGTCCCTATCTTATAAATAAAGTTTGAAGGAAAAAAAAAAGTCGAATCTAGGCATTGCGGCCAGTTTAATAAATAATAAACGGTACAACTGACGTTATAGGCGACTCTGTCTATCGGAACAAGCGGTAACCTTACAGCCGTACCACAAAAATGACCTTTATAACCGAATGCCATTTCAACGCCATTTTTTATGACTGTCTGGAATATGCAGCGGCCGGTGCGGCGGAAGATATGAAGGGAAAGATGACACTTACAGCCGGTTTCTTTCTTAATCTCCTCAATCTCCTCGTCCCTCAGCAAAGTAGAAGCCCTGGAGCCCATGGCGCGGACTTTGAGATTTCTATGACACTTTATCACTCCGCGGCAACCGGGTTCTACAGTTCCGTGTTTGACGCAGTAGGAGAGCGTGACGACAACCCGTTTGTCAGCCTATCAAACGCAAAAGCGAAGGAAGGCCCTACCGAAAAGCTTCCGTCTGACGCCACACCTCCCGGAGGCGGCACTCAATCGGCTTCCCTCCCAGTTTTGTTGCCTTCTCTGTGCCAAAGCGGTTTCCGTTGCGTAATAGCAATCAATTGGGACAGAATAAAGCACGTTTAGCCTATTGTCTGGCAGGTGTTGGCTTCATCACTCTATTGTTAGGTCTCTTGGTTTGACTTATCCCCTGGGGGGGTAAATAATACCGGGGGGGGGGGACATATAGGTCCCACGGACTACTATTTGCCAAAAAGGGGCATAACGGTTTTATTTGGCAAAAAGGAAAAAAAATAAATTGGTTAAGTGGGAGGTTTTGGCCGGGGGATAATTATACGCGTACTACCCTGAAAGAGAAGTCAAGCTTCAGTATTGTGAGTGCGTACTCATAATAGAGATGTAGCCAACGGCAACAAGAATATCAAAGGAATGCAACAAAGTATTGGGAAGACACACCATTGTTATTGGGACAATGACATCATGTTTACAGAGATCAAAAGCCTCACCGTTCCTATCACACATTATTTACAAACAAAAACCACTACTTCCACAGACAGTGCGATACGCATATTACCTTTTACATTCGCCTTTTAATGCGGGCTTCAAGAGACTACAATTGTACTTCCATGAAAGTCTCCTCCTGTCCTTTCTGTGAGCTTGGGACATCAACCGGACAAATGCTGTTTGGTTAGGCCCGATTACTTTAACTCCTTTTACACCTATAAATAACTAATATATATCTTTAATGTAAATATGTGATTATGGTAATCCCCAAGGACTAGTCTGACATAGTCTGCACGATACCGCGGCATACGGTTGCCGAACTATTTTATATCTTTGACAAGCGAGCAAAACAAACACTTGAAGGCATGGCATTTGTTCTTGTTAAGCTATAACGGATGGTTCTTCTTCAGGATTACTTGAAGGAACAGTACCTATAATGTATAAACCATGAACTCGTTCACATAATAAGTAGATCATACAATAAGCATACCTGGTAACTTCTGGGCTCTGGCTACCCAGAGCCTTCCCTTGTGGGACGTTAATGGGAGTTCTTGCTGACGTTGGTGGGCAGTCCCTGGTCTGTGTGTTTGGGTGTCGGTGTGGCAGAGCCTGTCCTGGTGTGTGTGTTTGGGTGTCAGTGTGGCAGAGCCTGTCCTGGTGTGTGTGTATTTGGGTGTCGGTGTGGCAAAGCCTGTCTTGGTATGCCTGTGTCTGGGTGTCAGTGTGGCAAGATAGTATGTTACATCTAACAAAATAACACTTTATTGCAAGCATCACCATAGGCACATGAAAGTATGCCCCATCTCAACCACAGCACATCCTAGTCTTTAGCTCTATCTAGAGTATGTTGGGCAGACTGGATGGGCCTACTGGTTCTTATCTGCCGTCACTTTCTATGTTTCTATGTAACGAGCATCCGTTAATTGGTTAAAACGCACCGTGGCAGTTCAAAATAAAAGTCAGATACAAAGTTACCTAAAATTATCTTCAATTTATTCAGATTGGTTTTCTCTCCAGATAGTAAAAGAAAGATGTGTCTCTTTTTATACATATATACAAATTCAGATATAAAAATAGACAACGCATAGTAAAGAGGAAAAAAGGGCTTTGCATTGTTCAGATTCTCGCAAATTTGATTTACTACTACATGAAATGGTGATTTACTATATAAAATGTAGGTTTGCAAATTACACGTGGGGATTAAAATGACTGTTTCTTTGCAAACGGCCCTTCTTGCAGCATATATTTGTAAATATTTGTCTCCTTTTACAGAATTTCGCTTCCGTTCTTCAAACTGGAAGCAGGGTTTTGCACAAATGGGTAAGAGACTAAATCTAGGACTTTAGCAAAGACTACTGACTGTTAATAGATTTATTTAAAGGGTATTGTATGAGTCAACAGATCTATGCAGCAGATTTTTGATCCAATGAAAACCAAACATAAGAAAGGCAAATGAACATGGTGGTTATTAACGACACGGTAGGTCAAGTTGCATGCGTCATCCAGCAATACGCTCCTTGTATGGAACAACTGTTTTCCTCGCCAATACTCAGTTTACTGGCACTGAAGACAGCGCAAGCAACTACAGTAAGGTTTAATATGATTTTATATGGGAAGGACCTCTGTTGCCCCCGAGGCGTCATGGCAATATAGTTTTGGTCTGGACATTTTTTTCAGCTCCCAAGATTATATGTGGTAAGTAGCAGAACATTTGTAAGCCAGACATAACCCAGATCCAAAAATGTTGATGGCGATTTTTGGAAGGCAAAGATTTAACTGGTTCTGAACAGTTTACGGCAAATTATATCATGTCAATTCTGGATGTGTTTGAAACCTCTCAAAGCAAATTTTGGGTAATGAAGATATAGCAAAACCCTTCCTTCTTTCATCGAAAATACAAATGGTGGAAACTACCTAGCACCTGGAGTACTGGGACCTTTGCAGTGTCTTCTTGTAGGGTCTTCTGCTGTCGATCCAATTGGATTCATTATTTTTGCACTAGCTGGAACAATATTCCCTTTGCCTATAGGGGAACTGATCGGCGAGGATGTGTTGAGTGGGCCAAAATCAGATATCCCAGAAGGTCGTAACAGAGAAGTCTGAAGAGGACTAGTAGATGGGAGACCTACAAAAACCAACGGATATCAAATTATGAGTTATGTCAAATCTAGATGACATCAGATCCTAGAAGATATTCATTGTTAATGTATCTTGTTCTCTTTCTGCTAACAGTGTATTTCAATGTATGAAAAGTTCTTGAAAGTTGTTAACCAGTACAAAGAGCCTAACTTTGTAACACCAATATGTTGAAAAATGTGACAACATACAAACAGTTAATGAGCTCCCTAGAGAGAGAAACAATTAAGTGTAATTCCTATTTGCCCCAAAATAATGGGATATGTAACCAATTCATCATACAGATCCAGGTCATAAAACATGGACATAATGGGGTTTCATTAAAAAAGTGATTCAGGTTGACAGTTTTGGAAATCGTAGTAACAAACCTGCTCTCAGAGATCTCGGATGCTACCGCTCCAGTGTAATTCAGTAAAGCAATAAGTATGATCTCTAGTAAGATTACAACTCTTGGTTGTATGTACAACTGGGTGGAATGTGAAATTGTGGAGTCACAACTAGATTTGTGTTATTGCATGAACGCAGTATTACCTTTTGGTACACTGTACCCATATGCTGCATAAGCTGCAGCAGAAGCTGCCGCTGCCCCAGCCATTGCACCGGCCATGGCTGCTGCACTGCCTGCAGTGGACTTGCGGTTCCGTGACTTGGTCCCTTTTGAGTTTATCCCACCACTCTTGGGACGTCCTCTGCTTCTACTTGAATTTGCACGTCCACTACTCGTTTCTAGGCTGGACATTCCTGTTTAATAAACAAAATAGAGGATGGGAACCAAACATTTTATTGGATATTCTAGGCATTGATCTATTTGGTATACCCTGGTAAACCACCTCCATGGTGTACACAATAATAAATCTAAATGAATAGAAAAATTAACATTAATAAGAATGATGGGATCGGCACTTGCTCTTATAAACACTCACACCTAAGCTTAGGGAGCCATTATTGCTATTACTGAAGGTTAAAAGAAAACAAGAACATTTATTTGGCAATAGAAAAGTGACTACCGTATTGGCCCGAACATAGGCCGCACTCCACCCCCCCACAGTTTAAGGGGGGGGGGTGCAGCAACGTTAATGCAGTAATAAAGAAAACCCCATTCGACAACACTCACCATTCACAGTGTCTGAAACAGATCCGGTGACTGACGCTGGGGAGTTGGTTCCCCGGGATTGTTGTGCTGATGAGGAAGGATCGTCCACTATAACCAGCATGTCATTACTGCTCTCGTCTGGTGCAATGGATCCAGTGTGGAGTTCACTGCTAATTGATATCTGTTCACAGACAGCAATGCACATTTTTTTATTTATTTATTTAATTTTAATAAATAAATATCTACCGCCAAAATAAACTGTTTTGGCCAAATTAAATTCACATGCATATAGATTTACTTAACCATCTACAGATCATGGTTCTAGTAGCATCTACCTAGTGGACTTTTACACATGTAGTTGCTTCTACAATCCCTTCAGCATTGTCAAAGAATGCACAGCACAACCTCACCAAAAAAAAATTAAAACAAAATTCTGGAACTGATGACTACAACTGGAACACACGCATTAGAAATGGTTAGGCAACATTATTCACTAATTATTTACACTAAATATTTTGATACTGAAGGTTTACCTGTTCTTTTTCTGTTCTGGGGAAATACTAAGATAAGATAAAACTGTAACTTATATAATATATTATTAGCGTTGAACCTCAAACAGATCACTTCTCACCTCACTGAAGGGGCTTGGCACAGCAGAGTCTACACTGATAAAGGAATCCTCGCCATCAGCTGAAAGGTTGGAGTTATCAGCTGACGGAACAAAAGGGATCACAAGATTAATGCCGTCTCTCTTCCTCCTTCCATCAATCTCATCCTCTTTCTTCTTCTGCAAAACAAAACCCCAAAACAGATTCTAAAGGCACTGTTATTCATTCCTGAGAATTGTATTAAAAAAAGGAATTTGTTTAGTGTTGCAGAAACATAAATCAACCTATTTTCTATGTAATAGCAAAATGTAAAAAAACAAACAAACAAACAAAAAAAACTTGTGAAATGTACAGCTCAACTACTTATATCTAGTCGATGCTTTCTCCAGCATGGTAATTGAGATATAACAAAGAAATACAGCAAGGAGACTGCTTACAGAAGACATCTAATTTGTAGCGTCTGGAGAAGGTGTACAGATTCTTCCAAACAGCAGCTTTACATATTCGGTAAGGAGTGGCTTTAGCCTGGGTCGAGTGGGCTTTCAAACTCAGAGGTGGACCTCTGCCGGCCCACTTGTAGAGTTATCCATCTAGCAATGGTAGGTTTAGAGTCTTTAAAAGCCCTTCCTGGGACTAGAGAATGCGATGAAATGACCAGCAGAATGTCTTCACAGAAAGCTGAAGAATCATGTTATCGTCGTGAGGCCATTTGTTCCACTGGTTAAGCAATGAATGGCAGGACCCAAGGTTTTTGAGCAGAACATTGCTCAAAGCATCACACTGCCTCCCCTGCCTTGCTTTTTTGCCCCAGTGTATCCTGGTGCCATGCATTCTCCAGGTAAGCGAGGCACACATAACCATCCACATGATGTATGTATGTACATATGTATGTATGTTTATGTTAGAGTGGCCCCTGCCCATCATCATACCTCCAACATACTACTTGCTTAAGCAGCATAGGGCATTTGATGCAACCTTGCCTTTGAAAAATGAGTCTTCCCTATATTTCAACTATATGAACATATTTCAGGTTTAGATCTATCTGCCCACATATGAGTCATAACCAACAAATAACTTAAATAAAATAGAACGGCTTCTGTATTATAACCTTTTCTGCATATTTCTCCCTTTTGCGTTTGCGCTCCTTCACTCTGTTTGTCTCCTCCAGTTGCCGCTTCTCTTCTTGTCGTTGACGTACTACAGGGAGAGACAACACAAACTGGTCTGGACAATAGCTTCTTTTTTTCGGAGAAATTTAGAAGCAAGCGAATAATAAAAATAAAGTACAAATGGAACGAGGGGCATGGCAACAAAACAACATTTATAAAAATGTCCTCTGAAATTTACATTTGCTCTCTACAGATAGCTGACTTATCTATTTGCTGGGTATTTGTAATAAGATTGGTGTGATTGATTTTAAATAATACATACATTTTTTTTCTAGCTCCTCATCATCCAGTAGCAGGCTGACCACTTCTTTTGGTTTAAGAGTGTCTGGTTTAAAGTTTCCACCCGATATCACTACTCGTTGGATCTACAGCACACAAGAAGAATAAACAAACGGTTAACCACGTTTTGTCAAACTTTATCTTGACTTGCATGCCATTGTTATAGTATTCAAAATTCACAGGAAAATAGCTAAAAAACTGTCTAAAAAAATAACCCTGATTTATTTGTATAAATAAAAACAAACAATCCAGTGCTATCGTATTTAAGTTTCACAAAGAGAAAATCTGTCTCTGTCCTGCCTATACAAATAGACACCAAAGTGTACAAATAACTACTTTGAGCTTATTATTGCGCAATCTTTGTAAAACATGTCAGATGTTCCGTGTTACTGTTTCTCACCTCACTCTTTTCCTTTGCCCTCTGTAAGATTCGCTCCTCTATGGTACCCTTACAAATAAGTCTGTACACAGTGACCTGTTTGGTCTGGCCCAAGCGATGAGCCCGGTCCATGGCCTGCTGGTCAACAGTCGGATTCCAATCGCTGTCGTAAAAAATGACCTGTACAAAAGAAAAGCGTTGGCCAAATGAGCGGTCACAGCAGCGACAACTACATTTAAAGAAAACCTGAAATACTTTACCCTCCTACAAACAATTAAATAAATAATATTTAAAAAAAAATGAACCTTCGGTTATAGGGAAATTGGAAGCGGATACTTACGGTATCGGCAGCAGTGAGATTAATACCTAATCCTCCAGCTCTTGTGCTGAGCAGGAAAACAAAGATGTCCGTCCTGAAACAAAGCAATAAAAAAAAACGGGTCTTCAACAACTAACGGATCAACCATGCGATCTTAAAGTATTAGAATAAATAATGAAACCTTTGTCACAATGATAATAAAGTTTCACATTGCACGTACCTGCTCTGGAAATCAGCGACCATATCCCGTCTCTCAGAAATCTTGGACGAGCCATCCAGTCGCATGTACGTGTGCTTCCGGTATACCATGTACTCCTACGGAGACGACAAGAAAACCCGTTACAAAGATAGTTCAGGACTTCAAACAAAACCAATTGTGTAGCTATTTCGTGGGAATTAGAATGGAGAACGGCTTGCAATATTGTCAGAGCTCAGATACATTGTCTAAGTCACAAGGAAACACACTTATGTTGTTGTTCAGAATTGCAAAGACCAACGTGATATCCTCATTCAACAAATCGCTTGAAAATGTTATCTATCGTAAGGCCAAACAACCTCTCCATGGCTGCACTAACCTCTTTCCATCAAGGAGTAAACCTGCAAAAGAATTCTTCCTTAACCAAAAGCAGGGCAAAGGTACGCATGCAGGTCATCGGAGACAAAACCGTGATGTATGTGCAAAAACACGCATGTGGGGCATCGCTGTACTTGGGAAGTGTTGCTGAACACAGCTTTTTCCCCCGGCAGTTGCACATATCCTAGGCCAAGGGTGTCCAACCTGCGGCCCTCCAACTGCTGCAGGACTACATCTCCCATACCCCTCTGCCAGCCATTGAGCATTATGGGAGATGTAGTCCTGTAGCAGCTGGAGGGCCGCAGGTTGGACACCCCTGTGCCTAGGCAATGAATCCAAAGCAGCATTGCAAAACGTGTTTTCCAAGTTCCACGTAAGACACCTTTTAATGCTACACTATGGCAGCCACAATAAATGAAAATCCCTGGCACGTGGGGTTCACACACTCTCGGGAGACGTTTAAAACTCTTTATACATAGATAAAAAAATGCAAGCCCTGAAAAGAACTTTAGATTTTGTGTGGGGACCCAAAATGAAAAGCAGGGAAAGCACAGCTGAAGAAGAAAGCAGAACTGTAGAACATATGAGAAGCCTTTTCATTTGTTCTAACAAAGTTTTGGGGCAGCAGAGTGGATTTTTGCGGTTTACCTCCAGCAAGTCTATCATCCGGGTCATCTGCGAGTAAATGAGCACTCGGTGTCCTTGGGATTTCAGGTGCGTCAGAAGCATGTCCAGGGCATACAGCTTCCCGCTGTCTGTGATTAGACTCTCTTTGTCTGCAAGCAGTGAAGATTACATTGAGACAAAATACCATTACAGATTATATTTACATACAGAACGGAAAACAATCTAAGTTTAGAGTTATAAGAACAGGTAAAACATTTTGTTGGGTTTTCACTGTGATCTTGCAGGATGTATTTACTAATTTAGGTGCTAGTAGGAGAGCTAAAAATAAAGTCTACACCTCAACATAATATTTGTGTTTTTTGGGGGTTTTTTAAGATTAAAAGAACAATACCACAGATTCAATGTGCCTCTCATTCATAGGGGGTCAGTTTGCCTGGTGTGTACATCTTTTCTAAGCAGAAAATATCGGCATAAACTATTTTGCGCAAGGTAAATAATTTGCGCAGGTCACAACATCATCCAGCAGCACCTTCAAGATTTGCCTTCGGAGAGCCCCCAGGACGCCACTACAATGGATGGAGGGCCACTAAATCACCGCTGAATCAGATTACCATTTTTATTTGAAGTAAAATATGTTTAAGAACTAATTTACTATACGGTGATTGCGATATGTATTTAATTAAAACTAAGTTCAAATATTCTATCCCAAGTTGAACTTTATACAGAGATGGCTTGAAGATCATGAGATGCAAGTGACCTATTGTTTTAAATTGTAAGGTATTTTATGTACTTTTTATGTAATAAATCCACTCTACTTTTTCTCCATTCCTCTATTCGATAATCGAGACTGGAGGAATGAGACAATCTCATATGTGACACAAAAGCCTGAGAAGTAAAACGGACATCACTGAATACAGTGAGTGCAATATATCTATTATCTATATATATATATGCATATTCCTGATAAAGACTTTTATACAATAGTTTGCTATGCACTTTATTGCCTTTTTTTCTCATTGTGATCTCTTGTGAAAGAGAACTGAACCTGCTACACGAGCTGAGAAGTTTGGAGTGTTTACTTTTTATCGTACACAAAGTCTTTGATAATCTTTGGTGGACGTCTTCACTTCTATACTTTTCTTCTAGTTGTGAGGCACCAGGGAAGTTTGTGCTGCTCATACACACAGGCTCTGTAACTCTGATTCCATCACCTACCTGGGATTCTAACATACGACCAGCCGTGTCGGGGTCGGACAGCGACCAAACCACCAGGGCTCGATGGGAAAAACTGCAAATGTCTCTGTGTCCAGTTAGCAGAATGTTCTGGGGAACCAAACATAGCGCATTGCCAGGCAAGAAGGCATCTTCCATCTCTGAAAGCCTGCCGCTCACACTCGGCACTCCGGTCATTGCAGTAGGTGTCTATTGGTGCAGCAGTGACCTGTAATGAGAAAATAAAAATCTTTATTTGCAGGACACGCTTAAAGAGTCTGTGGTTGACCATGGTGACTCTTGTCATCTTTGAAGCTACGGGAGCTTTTCTGAGTGCGAGACCTTCTGTATTCATTTTTCTTTGACTTAATGTTTTCATTACACGTATAACCATTTGTTACATTTGAGCTATATTTCATTAGACCACGGAATTGGGTAATTTGGTTGAAACTTTTGAAATGGCGGCTTAGTGCTCTCCACATCTCCAAAGCTTATTGGCTGGCACAATGTGTAAGCGACTGCTTTCCATTTCTGTTTTCTTTCTTTGATGACTTTAGGTAGAATGGTGAAGAATTGGGAGTAAGCCGCCATCGAAAGGGAAACGGAACATCACAAAAAAGGAAGCAAGTACCGCCATGTACTTACCGGAGGTGAGGCGACGCATAACGAAGAGGGGAATTCTGTAATCTGGCACTGTAGAAATTGACACTGACCGGATTTTTCCCCGTATATCCTATGGTCTGTAAATCCATAAACTGGCTTGCAATATTGGGTGAAAACAAATTCCTAAAGAAGTAAAGAAAATATTCAGAAAAGAATCACCGATTGGGCAAGACAGGTAAAGGGTCATACATTTTTTTAATTTTTTCTTCAAGAGCACCAGGGGTGCTAATTTGTTTCCATTATATCATTCTTAGAAACATCCAATACGTAAAATGTTTAGAGTAAAATGTAAAAGTTGAGTGAGTAAAAGTGAGGCTCTAGTGCTGCTACTCTTACCTCGGGGGACTAAACATTTGAATCTCAGTAACATTGGGGCAATTCGGCCCTGCATGTGGCTAACCGCCAGTGCCCATCTGGCAAGGTCTAGAGCCCTCCTGCTGCTTCACTCTCACTGTCCTTCCTCTGGGGGATCAACTACTTTAATTTTAGTAATATTGGGGCAATTCAGGCATGCACCAAGGGGCTGCATGTGCCCATTGCCTGCGTGCCCAGGCCTTGTACCGTACTGATGCTGCTCCTCACTCATTGTCCATATATTCTGGGGGATCATTTAAAAAAAGACTAATATTGGGGAAATCCAGTCCTGCTAGATGTGCCTGCCCAGCACCTTCACAGCTTTCCTTATTCTGGGGAATTAATTCTTGTTCATTTCTCTTTTTACTTCTACTACTGCTGCTGCTCCTACTGTCCTACCCACTTTCTTATTCTAGGGATAAATTAATCAAAATGGACCACTTTTGGGGGAAATTCAGTCCCATAACACACTGCTGGATGTATGTATCTATTGGTGCGGTGCAAAATCAAGTCAGGATCTCTTCTTACACCTTACAGTCTTAATTTATATGGTCACATACCTCAATAGTATATTAAGACACAAATAATGCTATGACCGCTTTGTTACAACAACAACAAAAAAGGCAATAAATAAATGACAATTTCACCTGAAGTATGGTGGAACAGTGAATATTGGGGAAGCAAAGGGAGTAGTCCATGAGCAGCAATAAATCTGTGTTGGCAAGGTATGGAGATGTGGCATTGGAATCGCTCCTCTCATCCCATAATCGTGAATGGTTGATCCTGTATGAAGCTTTTAGAGACAAGAAAAGTGCTAACCATCTGCAAGAGAACATAAGAGGTACATTCATTAGCCAAAAAAAGAAATCCAAATGTTGTTACGGGCTTCTTTCGCCCTTCCACGCTATTATAAACCTATTCAGCTCAGTAAACACTAAACAATTGATTCTATGGGAGTTAGTTTTACAGAACAGTAACATTTCCTTACGTTCCGCAGCCAAGTAAGTTTTTGTTTAGGGCTGCAACTAACCATTATTTTCATAATAGATTAGTTGGCGGATACATTTTTATATGAATTGATTAATTGGATAAAAAATATGCACGTTAAAAACAAACAGCAGACTAATGATTGGATTTTGTGCATTTCTCTAATCACCTTATTTTACTATGACATCAAAATAAAAGCTATATTATAATACATACAACTCACACACAATATTTATCAAACTAGGCTTTAATACCTAAAAAAGCTTTACTAGTAAATATTAATTTACATGCGGGGGGTTCCAGAGCATTTGCAAATATGAGCAAATGCCGTAATACAAAAACTAACATTTCTTAAAATGTATAGAAACAATATACATAATTTAGAGTTTCTAACCCCACTAATATGTTCCAAAATATATTCTGTCTGTGTCCTTGCAGGCCTACATTTCAGATACTACTAAGGGCATTGGGGAACATGAACTATTTTAGAACACTACATAAAATATAGACTAATTCCCCAGACTTAGGAATTGAAGACAAAAACAAAATACAATGAGGTAAAGATCTCCAGGGTATTTATGAACCAGCCTCCAATGTATTTGCTTCCGATCTCTTACGTAATCCCATTCTCACACGAGCCTTTTGAATATAGCAATTCTGCTTCCTATCTTGTATAATTCATTCACTCACTCATCACCCTCTGGAGGGAATTGCTACCTTCATGCGCATTAACAGTTTATCATGTATTCCTCCCGCATATTTCTTTAAGATTGGAAGTGTGAGGCGAGCTATACAGGTAACTCTTGACTCACAAAGTCTGCTGCTTCAGTGTTCTTAGGTATTATTAGGTAAGTATAATTACAAGCATTTTGTAAGTTTCAAAGGTTTTTATTGACAATTACATTACGTTTATGGAGAGAGTCAATATTTGCAGTCATAAACTCAAAATATTGTAAGTTGAACCATCACAAAACAAACAGTTTTATTCTCACCTGGCTAGGTGGCCTTGTAGCATGATATTTCTGATCTCTGAAGGAGAGATGTTTATGAAACGGAGAAAAGAGAAGCAGCTCTCTCTGTCTGACCCTGGAAAACAAAAACAAGACAATATACATAATATCATAACCAAAAATATTAGATTTTCCCCCAAGCTTCTCTTAGAACATGAAATCATCATCAATAAATGACTAGCACTATTAGGTTAAACAAAGTGCTCATTGCCCTATAACTCGCACGCAGCATGTGCTTGAGATAATGTCATTCATTTTTTTCTACAAAAACAAAATAGCAGCATACAGATCCTCACCATTTCTGTGGAAGAGGGATTGCTGGATATGGTCTGGTGCAAACGGCGAAAGAACAACATTGATCCACCTGAAGAGAACACACATACAAAATGGACGCTCAGTAAATGTACAAATTTGTATTCTGGTCTTTCCAAGTATTTCTTTTCAAAAAAATATTTCAAGCAAATAATTTTGTAGCTTTACAAACAATTCAGATAAAATGACACTTTTCAGAACCCAATAAGAATACAATTTTTATAACTTAATGCTATACATGAAACATCACATCTGTCTAGTCATTGGATTGAGGTTTGGGATGTGACTAGGCCATTCCAAGACATTTAAATGTTCCCCCTTAAACCACACAAGTGTTGCTTTAGCAGTAGGCTTTGGGTCATTGTCCTGCTGGAAGGTGAACCTCAGTCCCTGTCTGAAATCTCTGGAAGACAAAAAAGTTTCTCTCAAGAATTTTCCTGTGTTTAGCACCTTCATTCCTTCAAGCCTGATCAATTCCCCAGCCCCTGCCTATGAAAAACATCCTCCACAGCATGATGCTGCCACCACCATGCTTCACTGTGGGGATGCTGCCACCACCATGCTTCACTGTGGGGCACACCATGCTGTGGGGATGCTGCCACCACCATGCTTCACTGTGGGGATGCTGCCACCCATGCTTCACTGTGGGGATGCTCCATGCTTCACTGTGGGATGCTGCCACCTGCTTCACTGTGGGGAATGCTGCCACCACCATGCTTCACTGTGGGGATGCTGCCACCACCATGCTTCTGCCACTGTGTGGGATGCTGCCATGCTTCACCACCACCATGCTTCACTGTGGGGATGCTCCATGCTTCACTGCTGCCACCACCATGCTTCACTGTGGGATGCTGCCACCACCATGCTTCACTGTGGGGATGCGTTCTCGGGGTGATGAGAGGTGTTGGGTCCGCGCCAGACATAGCGTTTTCCTTGATGGCCAAAAAGCTCGATTGTAGCCTCATCTGACAAGAGTACCATTTTCCATGAGCTTGGGAAGTCTCCCACATGTCTTTTGGCAAACTGCTAACGTGTTTGCTTATTGTAGTCTTTTAGCAATGGCTTTTTGTCTGTCCACTCTTTCGTAAAGCCAAGCTTTTTGGCGTATACGGCTTAAAGTGGTCCTGCAAGCTTTGCAGCTTCTTCAGGTCTGTCTTTGGTCTCTTTGTTGCCTCTCTGATTAATGCTCTTCTTGCCTGGTCCGCGTGTTCTGGTGGGCAGCCATTTCAAGGCAGGTTTGTTGTGGTGCTATAGTCAATCCATATCTTAATAATGGATTTAATGGTGCTTAGTGGGATGTTCAAAGTTTCGGATATATATATTTATAACACAACCCTCATCTGTACTTCTCCACAACTTTGTCCCTGACCGGTTTGAAGGGCTCCTTCACGTCTTCAGAGTGTTGCCCCTTACTCAGTGGTGTTGCAGACTCTGGGGCCTTTCGGAACAGGTGTATATACACTGAGATCACGTGACAGATCATGTGACACAGATTGCAGGTGGACCGCAATTGGTTGCCGGAGACCTTACTTAGGGGCTTCATAGCAAAGGAGGTGAATACATTTGCACACTGTTTTCCGTTTTTTATTTTTTAGAATTTTATTTCGCCAATTTTGGCTGTTTTCTGTATGTCCGTTACATGAAATCCAAATAAAAAGCAATTTTTATTCCAGTACTGTAGTATTTGTTACTACAAATGCATGCAACACCTAAGCATACATTTCTAGTAAAAAAATAGCTACAGGCAATGCTTCATTAACAAAGGATTAAAAATTAAATAAAACCTTAGATTCTGATTAAAATATGTCTAAATACGGTTAAAGCTATTGGAGTGCTCTACCAAAAATGTTGAAGCACTACAACTCATCACTTGCTGTGAATTTCCAATAATACTGATTTTGTTTACTTACCGTATGCTAGAACTGTTGAAATTCTGGATGTTTCCATTGCGATAAAGAAACTTAGACATCTGGTATGGTCTTAAGCGGCAGTGAAATGGGGACCAAGTCTCCTGACGTTCAAAAAGCTCAGAATGGTTACATACCTGGATAAAAACAATAGCAGAAAATACACTGATCAAAAGTAAATAAACAAATCAAAGCACCCAAAGGGGAGGTTGAGAAATCCTCCTTTTACAGATTCATTTTGCAAATACAATTTGAAAGCATCTTACAGCAGTGTTTAATTTTAAAAGACAAGGCAGAAAGATGAAAGGTAAGGCTAAAAAGACAATATCAAATTAAATAATAAATCTATTACATTATCTATTGTCCCTGGTGGTTAGCTTTTCTGAAATATTAATATCTACTTTGCTAACAATTATGCTCTTCTTTTGCCATTACCAAATATTGAACATAAAACAAAGCGAGAGTTCAGCACATGGCCAGTGAGTATCATTCAAAAAAATATCGGGGATTCCGTCACAGGGTTTGTTTGAAAAGAAGGCAGAACGTACATTGAAGCAATAATTCTCCCCTCAACCCACTCGCTCAAGGTATGTATCACCGTGTACTACTAAAAACACGTGTTGGTTTTCCATAATCACCTTCCTAAACTGCATGACCAGGTTCATTAAGCTGCTGGTCGTGTTTTGGGACTGCTGTGCTGTACCCATGGAGGACTGCAGAAGGTCATCGATGGATATTTTGTTCTTCAAAGCTTGATAAAGCAGCTTCTGGCGGCTGGTCAGGTTGCAATACATCAGGATTTCAATCTGCAATTACAAGTAGACAGGCTGTTGGTTAACCAACCTTCCTGTTTGTATAATCATGGCTAAAATTTACATTTTAGAGACCGTAATAGCAATGGAGCAGAAGGACAGTAAAGAAAAACTAGGATCGCTGTGAGGAAAAACTTGGCAAGGCTAGACTGTTGTGGTGCATAGATAAATCGCTATTGTAGATAAACGATATTATTACAGTACGTATTCTCACCTTGTCCGACAATTCATTTTCCACATCCTTCTTAATTCGCCGGAGCATGAAGGGTTTGAGAATCATGTGTAACCGCGACAGTGAATCTAATGTGGATCAAAAGCGCATATACATTATTTTATTGCCAGGGCGCAAGTCCAGGGCAAAACACGTACAAAAACAGTCAGTAAACGCAGCCTGCGGTTATTGTGACGTCAAACCAACAGGACCTGGGGTATAGAAACATTCAACACGATGTGTGCATATGTTGAGAGGACTAGCATTAATCTCGCGTCATGACAAAAGGATATTTTGGAAACTGGATTTAAGCAGGCGCATAACGGTACGGAAACAGCATAAACAGTTAATGAGAAGATGGAGTGTAACAGATACATACTTTCATCTATGGCAGATTTGTTCTCGGCGTGACTTTCTATATCCTTAGAAAACCACTCGTTGAATTCATCGTGCGAGTCAAACAGGGTAGGCATGATAAAGTGCAGCAGCGCCCAGAGCTGTGGGAAGAGTACATTGGATTGTCCTATTTACCATAACTGACAAGTGCCAAGAGAGCAAGTCGACATGGACATCAAGTATCTAGAATTGAGTTTCTAACCATCAAAGCCGATGCATGTTTAATATAAATATGCAAAAGGTTTCTTCGTAGCTCAACACAAAAACAAAACCTGAAGAGGATCCTGCTTGGGAAAAGCATACAGTTCAACGTAAGATTACCTCAGCCATTGTGTTTTGGATCGGAGTGCCAGTGAGCAGGAGCCGATTGCGACACTGAAACTGCAGTAGGATCTTCCAGCGGACGCTACGTATATAAAGAAAAAAATTCAATTTTTTTTTACGCTTTTTTTACGCTTTTATGGAATGTATCTAGAAGAATCTTTGGTTTAAACGTTGTTTTGTTGTATGAAACACAGGCTACATTTCCAGTAACACTGTTGTGGCCCAGGTATCTTTGACTTCAGCATAAGAGATCCTCTAAAGACTAACTTTCTCGTAACCAAAGGCATGGTTCTTAGGTCGTCAAAGAAATGCAGTGTTAAACGGACCTCGGAAGATAACGAAACAGCTCAGTGTCATGTTTGCGTTAGGAAAGTCACACCTGACCTGCGTTACTGTATACAACATTGTATTTTATCTATTTTTCATGGGACCGCCTCACAATGTAAGCATTTTCCTCTGATGAACTTAAATGTATTGTGTATTTTGATACACAAACAAAACTAACAAAAGAGTTCGCTACTGTGCTTTCATAACAAGAGTCACACTTGGAGATGTAAAATTTTCTGAAATTTTGAAGACATTGGGAAAAAAAAAAAAATTTGAAATCTGAAGGAAATAGAACAAAAAATTCAGAGTGGAGTAGTTTAACAAATTTTAAATTATTTTGTAACACTGGGAACATGAAATGCAGTGTATGTAAAAGTATCATGCTTGAAATAAAAGTACACCTTATTCAGGTAATAGTAAGCTAAATTTGCTTTTTACAACTTTTTTTTTGGAACAACAAGGTCTGTAAAGATTAAGAACACTTCAGCTATACACGAGAACAAGTTTCCCTTTCCCTCAGATGCAACAAAATAAATGAAGAAACCATCGACAGGGAGAGCGATCACAATAGTCCAATCAGAATTGCACATGAAAAGTGAAACGGCATTATTTGTGCATCTTTAATTAAGCTCTTCATGTAATATAGTTTGAATGCCATTTTATAAACATATAAACGTATTTATAATTGTAAAAGAAGATATTCCACACCATTTTGTTTAATTTTTTTCTGGAAATCAACAAAAAATGGATTGGGGAAAAAAAATCCCCTAATTTTTCCTTTTTTCCCCCCTCAATTTTTCCTTTTCCCCCCCCAGATCTTCCCATCTCTTGCCACACTTATAAAATCCCAAACTCAAATGTAATGTCTTCTATCATCATGATGCCAACTAAAAACACCTTGTAATCTTTCCAAGACATAAAAAAGAAATGAGTTGAGTGATGATTTTATAGAATTGCAGAAATATCACTTACCTTGAACTACTCTTTAGAGCCTGAGCTTCATCCAGCACCATGTATTGCCATTTTACCCTCTGGAAGTATTTGACATCTTGCACCACTAACTGGTAGCTGGTGATAACCACATGGAAAGGAGCTTCCTGGGTATACAATGTCTTCTACAAAACACAAAAAATCGATTTCATACCTATTCTGTGTTCTGTGTCTGCTCTGCTAACTATACCGCTCATTTTAATGGCATTGAAACCATTGAACCATCTAAGATACTTTTTCCTAATCTAAGTACAGCCGAGCATTGGACATTAACACAATTTGCATAACTGTACACCACCACAACACACAACGGATATGAAATGAAGCAATCAAGATGAGATCAAAGTACAGACTTCCAGCTTTAATTATTTTTATGATTTGTTAGGAATTTCAACAGTTTTCATGCATAGCGCCCCATTTAATCCCTTCAGGACCGGCATTCTCGTACTGCGTCTTCCCTTGAAGACCGCACTTTTATTTAAATATTTTAATTCTGTGCTCGTGATTCGCTTCAAAGCGATCGCGGGATGGAATTGAGGGGGGGGTGGCTGCTACGGATCGCTGTAGACACCCGGCGGTCAGTAGCAGCCGCCCCTCGCGATTCCAGCGACGCTGGATTGCGCATCATCGATGACGTACCTGGTACGTCCCGGTCTGTGGGTGACACCCGACCAAGAAGTAGCAGGTACGTCACCGGTACGGAAGGGGTTAAAGGTGCTCAAAAGTGATTGAACAAACTACCATTACCATAAACAAAATCATATTTCTTAATGGTTGGTTAAAAGTCTGGAACAAATTGACATCAGATAACCTACCTGACCCCAAAACTTTCTGATTACTTTCCTTTCATGAGGGTTGCCCCAATAAGGTAGGACCTTGAAATAGGAAAAATGAAACATTCAAACTTGAGGACCATTTGGTAAATATTGCTTTACATTATATCTATAAAATACCAGCACAATTAGTAAAAGAGTACAATATTATTTTTTTTATAATAAAATAATAGATAAAATAAATAATAATAGATAATGAAGCCCATCATCAATAACGAATCAGCATCTATTAGTTGAATGGATTTTACCAAACCTAAGATGAGGGTTTTTTCAGAGCAAATACTCTGAAAAATACCCCTCACCTTATAATGCAACCTCGAATAGAGGTCGGACTATAACAGTAAGATCCAGATCCCCCACAGCGCTGCAGGGGACCTGGATCCTCCTGTCTGGCAGCCGTTGGACAGCTGTGCGATGCACGAAGAAACCCTCCGCTACTGTCCTCTACTTCCACCGGGGCTTGGCGTGACCTTCCAGTGCACCCTCATAGAAGCTCCAGCAGCGAAGGTTGTCTATTTGCATTGGCAGAGTGGCATATCTGGGGGTATAAAGGCATATGCGGGAGGCAGCATGGCAAGCCTGGGCTCAGATAACTGTGCATAACTGTGGGGGCAGGTTGGGAAATAAAAACAAGAAATGCATCCAGTTTGTTCATTAAATTATTTTAAATAAACCCAAAAGTTTACATTTTTTATCAGATTAATCGAAAAAATAATCGGCAAACTAATCGATTATGAAAATAATTGTTAGTCGCAGCCCTACATACAACTGTATAAGATATTCAGTAAGTTGATACCACATTTCCATACCTTGAACTTCGGTACAAATCTTGAAAACTCTTGATGCCAGTTGTTCAATGTTGAGGCAGGTGAAATAATTAGGAAGGGCCCCCATATATTTTCTCTCTGAAATACAGAAACACATTTTCTCATATACCCGTTCCTAACGATAGTAAAAGTAATAAAAATGTCTTCATTTCAGATCACAAAAACAAGGCAATGTTTAAGCCTAATGTGATTAAAAAGTGTACGAAGCCTATTTAACGCGGTTTTAGAAAAGCGGTGAAATACACAAGCATTCAGATGTTTCCCGTTATCACAGATCAAAATTCATGAAGCAACGGATGTTTCATAATGTGTGTTACAGTGAAGAAATTTTTTTTAAAAGGGTATGTTTACCTCTGCAAGGTGTGCCAGGAGGGCAATACTTTGAACAGTTTTACCCAAGCCCATCTCATCAGCCAAGATGCCGTTTATACCCTATGAATAAAGAAAACGAAATGAGCACAATAATATCCGCAATTGCTACAACCATGACACCTTTTTTTTCTCACATTTCTCAAGATATATAGATAAATATAGAAGAATAATGGAGGAAAATGTGTACATGGTTTGCCAAGTAAGGTATAAACTGTTAGCAAGGTTGTCACAGATTAGCCATAGCAACACTACAAAAGCTAGCCCTGCCTCAGAGATAATAATGTCTTGGCCCTTTGATTTCAAAAGATTTCCTATTATAATACAACATTTATATTAAATTTTCCTCTATACCCTACAGCAAGTTTGATGTATTGTTTAAATGGCCCTACGTTTAATGGATGCATCACATAGCTTAATAAACAAAAGTATTCCCACCTGTTCATACAGATTAGCCAGCCAATTCATGCCTTTAAGCTGGTAACCTTTGAGTTTGCCATTAAATATTGTTGGCTGTGGAATATCCTCTCCTGCTCTTATTGAAGGATTAGCGAGGCTGTAACTCTCTCCAAAGCCACACTCAGACTGGTTGGCTGCCCGCAGAGCAGCTACTCGACTCTCCTTGGAATCTTCATCAAACGATCTTGTCTGGAATAAAGTTACATAGAAAAATGACAAATGGTTCTCTATACCAGAACAGTTATACAGTGCCTTGCAAAAGTATTCAACTCCCTTTGCATTTTACCTATTTTGCTGTTTTAGAACCTGGAATTAAAGCCCAAATTGGTGAAGCCAAATGAAGAAAATAACAAATATATTATATATATATATATATATTTATATATATATATATATATATATATATAAAAATGGAAAAGTGGTGCGTGCATATGTATTCACCCCCTTTACTTTGAAGCCCCTAAATAAGATCTAGTGCCTTTAGAAGTCACATAATTAAAATGTAGATTGGAGTATCTGTCCATGGACCACTTTAAACCGTACACAGAGCTGGGCTTTACAAAAGAATGGCTAGAGAAAAAAAGAAAAACTGTTGCTTAATCTTATGAAAAAACCTGCTAAATAGATTCTACTATTTGTCCTGAGTTCAGAAATATCCAGTGTTTTATGTTTGTTTTTGCAAGTAATTGGGCTATAATTACAAGTAACGCTTTGCCATTTTTCCTGAATCTGGTAATTCTGTCCCATGTGCTATTTGGGACACACTGTACTTCAGGTATGAAATCACCGCTCCTGGTATATGTCACTGTGAAATAACATCCAATATGTCTAGTACACTTATGATATTATACCCCATTTAGAGGACTATCAGCTACATGGGTCATCTACAATACTTCTTGAATTTATGGCGGCGGTACAGAAAGAATAAACGTACAGTGTTCTCCCCTTTCATTCATCAGTAAAAGATCCACATGCACTACAGTATTTATAAAGTTGATCTCTCACCTGCGCCTGGTGTATCCTATAGGCATCTTCGGCATTCTTTAGGGCCCGAGACTTAAAATATTCACTGTCTGAAGATGAAAAAAAAGTGGTTTTTTTTTTGTTTTAAATAAAATTTGATACCTTTGCAAAGGCGTAATCTTTTATTCTAAATTTTCCTCTCTTGGAGTAGTGTGTGTGTGTGTGTATGCATGTATCTATGTACATATCGCTAGTACTCCATTTTTTTCTAATTACTTGTAGTCTGCACAAAGGCCTTCAGTATAATCTATATAATTGTCCTAGAGTTCACCCTCTTATATTTACAGCCCTTTCCTTCCCTTTCCACTCATCCCCCAGCATGTCTCTGCTCATACTCACTACCAATCCCCATTCCTACCCCTCTTCCTCCATTCTACTCCGACCCACTTATTATAATACCCCATGTGGAGTCAGTTAAACATCTGGGATGTACTTGTTTTTCTCCATAATCACAAATATTTTTTTGACAAGTGCCTAGGCATCTTGACTGCTAGTTATGTTTCCCTATTATGCATTTAATGGAGCACAGTATGTGGGGCACCTAAATTTCTTCCATGCTGTACCTTAAGCAGCAGGGAACAGCAAAAAAATATCATGAGGGACATTGAAATCCTTGTACCATAATCTTCCTGGGTGATCCCCATGGAGACTCCAGATATGCCACTCTGCCTTTGAGGTGAACCATCATCCAGCTTGCTTAGGATTTCTTCTTGTATGTTGTCTGACCCAGATTCTCCCTTGCGGCTGACAAAGTGAGCGTATAACTCCGTCTGTGTTATCAAGAAGTTTAATTTCCTTTGCTGCCTTTTAGCCTGGTGGAACCAAAGAAAGGTAGTTATTCACTGGGGGTTGAAAGTTGAATGGACATGCACATGTGAAGGGGATGTCCCACGAAAAAAAGGAAGTTCTACTTACCGAGAGCTTCTTTTCCCTGCCAATACCTGGTGACACTAAGGCTAGACTCCTCCTCCGTACCTGACATAGGGCAGGACTCAAACTTTAAAAGGGCCCTCCCCTCCTGCAGCTACCATGTAACCATGTACGTCCTGGTCTCTAAGGGGTTAAAAAGAGTATCCCCCGCCATGAAGTGTATGGCGCACACAGGGAGGGATCAGACATAGACCCTGATGCCGATCTCAGCATGACATGCCAAGTACGTCACTGGTCGTTCAATGACCATTTTTGCGTGAAGGGCTTGGCATGCCCAAAGTAGTTGGAAAAAAAAAAGAAAACGAGTTTTAAAATGTATGTATTTGCCTTCTGGCTTGTCTGGTGTTTTGTACATTAGTGTTTAGCATCACCGGGTTTTCCATCACCTTATATAAAGAATTCCAAAAATGGAAAATACATTAGTAGCCCCCAGGTAATCTGCTAAGCACAGTGCATATACTGAAAATAACAATGTAACACCTCTACACTAACTGAGCCAATTGAAACTCAGAGGAGTTTAGAGTGGACAGGGAGATATCTCAATACGATCACCTAAAGTAACCTTAATCAGAGTAAAAAATAAAAAACTTAATGAATACATAGTTGGAGGGAAAGTTAACAATATAACGCTTTTAAGTACCAGGATTGTTGACGGAAATCCAAGTAATTAACACTAAACTAGCGGCCTACCTCTCGCATTTCTTCATCAAGCTTACGTTGCTCCAAGGCCTCTTTCTCTGCTCGTTTACGATGCTCTTTCTCCACTTTGTCATACTTTTTCCAGTACAGTGACATTTCCTTGGTCAGCCTGCGTGCACGTGGCAGGGTCTCCTTACAGTTTTTCTGAGCCTGAATGGCAGCTCTACGTACTTCCCTCATACACTGGTGCGCCAGCTTAAAAGAAAACAAAAAAAAACTCCAAGACTTAGGAACTAGATCTTTTTGAAGCCACTCTCTACCGATAAATGACTAATATGTGTAATTAAATAGAGCCACTTGGGACTGCCCCATTTACGCATTTAAGGCATCAGAACTCATAAGGATTTTGTATTAAACCTTTGATATTTTTGGGACCAAAACAGAAAATATATGAATTCGACCTGAAGAGGACACATGAGGTCCACAAAAAGTAATGTAAGTGCATTGATGCTCAAATTACTGCTTCTTTTCTAATCTATTACTTTTTTAATTGTATGTTGCATGGAACGCACCTGTGCTTCCTTAAGGGAACATTACACAGAAGGCAACTAAACACAAAAAATCTTTCCTTCACTTGGTAAAAAAAAAAAACAAAAACAGCAGCATTCGACAAAAAAACAGACAGAAAAGTAACCTACTCGATAATAACGGTATCATGAAGAAGCTGGACACATTCGTTGGTTCCATTTAAACGGAATCCTCGAACTTTGCAGTGCACATAAATCAATCAATAAGGCATAACCTTGGTCTTTTGTCACGAAAGGTTTTATGAAACAAAATGTACCTTTTTGTTATTAGTAAGCAGCAGGTTGCGGGCTGAAACTTTTTGCTTGTAAGCCTAAAAAAAAAGAAAAAAAACATTAATGGGGTGTGCACAAAAGATATCGGACTAAGCTATTACATGCTACACCACTCAGCGGACCCTTTCTGTGAGTATGCATGGTCTACTGCTTTGTGGCCGAGATGCTTTCACATTACAATAATGGCACTTACAGTGAACTGGGGCAGATTAGGCAGGGTAAACCGTCACTGTGTGCGTGTGGACATTAAAACACCTCACAGCTTGAAGGATGCGGACCGAGTGGGTGACTGGGCAGGCAAATGGCAGATGAACTTTAATACAGATAAATCAAAAGTCATGCATTATGAGGTAGAATGATGCATTATATACTTTAAATGGTATCAATGGGAACAATTGTAGACAACTTAGCAACAGTGCACAATGCCAGTAAGCAGCTGCAAAGGCCAATAGGATGTTAGCATTTATAAAACGTAGCACTGATTCATGGGAGGAGATCTAGCTTTTTGATGGTAAGACCTCACCTTGAATATGTGGTGCAATCTTGTGCACGTTTAAAAGGAACTTATGGAACTTGAAAATGTGCTAAGGAGAACCACAAAATAAGGGGACTGGGAGATCTTAGTTATTAAGAAAGACTAAAAACGTTGCATCCATATAGGAATATAGATGTACGCTAGAAAACCGGCATCTTAGAGGAATATGATAATAAATATGTGCAATATATGAAGAGCTCTTCAGTGACCTGTTTATTCACAGAAACGTACCAAGGAAGGGATTCTTTACAGTAAGGGCAATAAGAAAAGCAGAGAACATACAGGGCTATAAATTATAGAATATAACAATAATGCTTTAGAGCTTCTTGATCCCAGGAGAAATTAGTCTGAATAGTAATGCTGGTTGAAGCGTAAACGTGTTAACTGACTCCAATTGCTAAAAACATTCTAGACGGTGTAAAAAGTTTCTACCTTTGGTAATTCCTTCTTAACAATAGCCAGCCAGACTTTTCTGCGACGGGCGTTCAGCTGTTCTAGCGTCAGGTGCTTTTTCTTGCCAACTGGAGTAGGGGCATCATGGGAAAATTTGGCAAACACTTTAGCATGGTGATGTTGACGTGGGATCTCCTCCTCAGACAGATCGTCGTCTTTTCGTCTTCTTTTCTTCACCTTTTTTAGCTTGGCTTCGGTGGAAAACAGCAGGAAATTGTTTCAAATTTAAGCAAACGATCAATAATATAACTACACTGTTAAACAATTAGCAATGTACTTTAAAGAGGTCTGAAGATTCCCACCACTGATTGTTTCAAGCACTTAAGCATTTAAGTGGGAAAATGGGCAGATAGAGATCCCTTACGCACTTGAAAGAGGGATGAAAGACAATGTAACCCTCCAACTAAGCTGCGGTTCAGTGGAGCACCTGGTCACTCAACAGGGTGACCTACCCCTGGATTTGAGGCTAAGTGGAAAAAGTGAAGCTATCGGCACCAAAATCATAGCTTGCTACGGTGATTGTCCATGCTAAAAAAAAAAAACAATTAGCAAAGCGACAATGATGATGATGGCTCCATTTTTTCTAACCCCCCCCCCGTTTAATAAATCCATGGTAGTATATTCAATCTAAAACTTTCACTAGAAAGCAACCAATAAGCTACCTTTAAATTTCTTCTCTTCTTTGATTCTTTTCTTTTTGGGCCCTAGGAAGTGACGATTCTGTTCATAAAATGGATCATGGGTGGAGAGGAGGCCAGCACTGTAGTATTGATATTGCTGGAGCTGGGAAAAACGGAGGAGCACGGGTATTAAGAGCACACAATCAAAATACTCACGTCATCACAACTGAGAAAAAAGTCATTTATTTTATACAGTATGGTTTTTGACTGCAGCCTCTTCATATTTTGTTTCTGTAAGTCTAATATGATATGTGACGCACTACTTGTTATGTGTCGCCTATGGAGGCACTGAAACTTAAGCATTTTGCGTTGGACAAGCCGATGCATTTTATATATATATATATATATATATATAATATATATTATATATATATATATATATATCAAGAAATGTTGTGGTTCTGAATTGCTAGCTTTTCTGCGATGCCCAGTGGACAGTCCACTGGAAGAATTGTCCTTTGTTAGAGATCCACTCAAATCTCTAACAAAGGTCCATTGGTATTCAAGTTAAAAAGTGCATCTAAACATCATAACGTCAACACACAGTAAAGGCATTCATACCTCTTTATCTTTGTGATATTTGTTCTGGTACAACTTTCTGTACTTGTGCAATCTCAGCATGTCATGCAGTTCATCTTTAGACAACGAATACTCTTCTTCATCTTCTTCACTTGGAGAGTCAGTATCACTGGAGTCCTCACTCAATAAAATGTTCTGGATTAAAAAAGAGAACATTTTTTATTACCATGCTCCTAGCATGGCTACAACATGATGATAAATACGGCCGTTACCACTTTATTACAGCAAGCCCACAAAAAATATGTATACAAAGGACAACAAACCGTATGTAAAATGACTGAAATAAAGAAACTTGATAAACAATAAATACCGCTTAATCATAAAGTATATATCCACACTATAATACCACACTCAAGGCATAAAAAGAGCTAAATAAATCAATTATCTTACTAATTCTAAAAACAGTGATTTTGTTGAAGGTTAAGGCCTTACAGATACAGGACTTGACACTTTGATGTTCTCATTTGCAAAGACCTGAAGAACTAATATGCACAAATGCATGCAGCACTTCAATCTGGGTTGCTTTACATACCTTTAACCATCTTCTACTTTTCTTTAGTTTTGAGAAATTATACTGATTTCCTTTTTCTGACTTTGGCTCTGAGGATACTAAAGAAAAATGCATTTGAAATTATCGCTGATACGGTGCCAGGCAAAGAACGTAAGGACAACGGGCGGTCCCTAAACCCATTGAAAACAATGCATTTCGAGCCCGCTTTGTCATTAAGGGGTTAAGAAACCAAACCCACCTAGCGGCAAAACTCCATTGACTGAATGAGAATGCCTACTGTCCAAGTTTCCTTGACCTGATGTTTCCCCAAGTAGAGGCGACATAGGCTCTTCCTTCACCTGCATGGAAGGATCTTCAGACTCTGGAAGCATGGAGCATTCATCCAACCCATCCTCGCTTTCATCACTGCAAGAGTTACTTGGTTTAAAACAAATTGTATAGTTTATAGATCAGAACTTATGAAAACAAATGCACCACAATAAGCTTCAGGTTATAGGGATTTTATTGTTACTGAGCCCTCTCTGCATAATCTAATTTGATATATTGTCAGTGTGATATGTGTGCTTGAGAGGCACTAGGCACCATGACCCACCTGGGGATTTTTAGAGGAGGCTTGTGACCATATACGCAGTCTATTAAACCCAGGTGGTTTTTAACTCCATTTGTTCATTACTTTACATTGCCTTTTGCACTGAACGTTCTTCACTCGGTTGTCGGTTGTTTAAGAATAGTCCTTGAGGTCCACAATATGGACACAAGGGTGAAACGACTTCCATAGAAGAAGGTTGTCTCTTATCCATAACCATATGTATACCTATCCTTAGACGCCTTACCTCTTATTCCTCTTGTGAACCTTTCATGTTTTTTTCCCCTCTTCTTTTCAATTTAACACATATGCTAGCCATATTACACCAGAAAAAAAAAATGTTTAGAATAAATAATAACAAGCATAACGGAGGACAAATATTGTATTATATCTATTTGACAAAATAAGCAAAGACCTGGAGTTGCTTCTGTTAAATATAGCAGTGGTCTGGCGAAGAAATTGGTCCAGACGAAGGGCTCGTTCCAGGTACTGGAGGTAGAGGGGCTTTGCCAGCTCTTCAGGGCAGCCATCCTCTATGGCTTCCAAATCCGAGGCCATAGACTCAACAAGTCTTCATACAGAGAATAATTTGCAGAGCACACGGCTACAAAAAAAAAAATGCCACAATTAGAACACGTTCTTCATGATCATTTACCGTTCTACATTTTCATAAAGCAAAGATTCTTCAAAACAATCCAAATGCTTGAATACTTCTAAGTTACTGTAACACTTAAGTTTCCTTAAACTCATCTTGCAAATGAGTAATGCTTACTATCCCATTCATGTTTAAATACCCTTTTTAGCCTCTATCGTTCCCAATAGGAGGCTGTTTCGGTTTATCCACCCCTCTCTCGGTAAAGTAAAAGTGCCTTACACCCAAAACCTCTCAACCTCTAGCGTTAAACTATTGACAAAAATGAGTAATGCGATACCATTGCCCACTCTTAAATATGAGCAGCAAAAACTAAATTTGTACCCCAAAAATATAAAAAGTGATAAAAAAAGTGTTGCGCATACATACTTATACTCCAGGAGCATTTTTTCAGCATAAAGGGATATGAAACATAAAACATGTGCTCTCACACACACAATATATAATAACACCATACTAATATACTTAAAGATTTATAGGACCCCCGTCGTTCCCCCTCCAGCAAGCAAGAGTCTTAATGTAATCAGAGTGGAACACAGAAACAGTCCGAGTGAAATGGACATAGCGTAATTGTGTAGTAATAAATAATTTATTGGTCACCAATAGTAGAGCTTACATGAAAAACTGTAAAAAGTGCATGATTTGCGTGAAAACCGCAATGGGTGGATGGAAGCCTGTATGGAAATCTCATTGCATATAACTTATTCACAGTTTGGGGTGGGGGGGTATGCATTTTCCAGTCCAAATCTCTTGGATGGGTAACTGCTCTGCTGCTCATGGTTTAGAAGACGTAATCACTTTGAGACTGGAAGCTTTTACAGGGAGGGCTTCCGGATTTCACTCTGGACGTGGAGTATATATATATATATATATATTATATATTATATAATATATATATATATATATATATATATATATATATATATATATATAAGATAGACTCGTGCGTACGTATTTTGGGCAAACAAGAACATGAACACAAACGAAAGGGTGTGTTTTTCGTTGCTCAGCCTGAATACAGAAGAAACAAGGTGTCACTATTTATTATAGACCAGGCACGTCCAAAGTCCGGCCCGAGGGCCAATTGCGGCCCACGTTCCGGACTGATAAGGACCCCCCCGGATAAGTTGCCCAAATATAGATCTGTGGTTTTTTTTATATTAAAGGCAGAGGGATTTAACACCTTGTTTAGATTTGTCATCCAAGTCACAAAATGAAAAGTATGCCGTTTTCAATAAACTTTGCATAAAATAGTTAATTTGCATTTAATTTTAATGGTTCAAAGAATGTCAGGCAAAATGGTCGGCCCTCGCACATGTTCACTTCATCAAATCTGGCACTATTCGAAAAAAGTTTGGACATGCCTGTTATAAACAAACGTAAAAAAAAAAAAAAATTGTCATTGATATTTTGATACATACTACGTCTGGAGTGAAATCGGAAAGCCCTCCCTGAAAAAAAGCTTCCCCTCCCAAAGTGATTCCATCTTTTAAACCGTGAGTAACGGAGGAGTTAACTGTCAAAGAGATTCAAACCATAGCTTGCACACAACCCCTCCAGTATGTCAGCACCCTGCGGCCGATCGAGGCCAAACGCACAGCGCATGGACTGCTAGGACACAGACGGGTACACAAGCCTTCCTTACCAATACACAGACTTCTGTATATAGAAAATGTCCGGAAATTATAAAGCCGTGGGAAAAAACAAAACAAAAAACAAAATGCAGAGTGGCGTCGTTTTACAAACGTAATATTTTGTAACACTGGGAACATGAAATCCAGCGTATAAAAAAGTATCATGCTTGGAAAAAACAAACAAAAGTACAGCTTATTCAGTATATAATAAACTAAATTTGCTTTTTAAAAGTTTATTTTTTGTTGCGAATGGAACGAAAAGGTCTGTATATGTTTATAACATTTTAACTATACAGGTCCCTCACAATGCAACAAAATTAAAGAATCCACCCCCCCCCCCCCCCAAAAAAAAGAAAGATCTCCTCTAATCCTCCTACATGAATTGGACGGGGGCAGCGATGCCAGTCAGATCCGCACCTTAGCACCAATTGCAAATGGAGAAGTTAAGTAGGTGGCGTTATTTGGGCCGGTCAGATGTAGACACATTGCATCTTTCCTAAATGTCTTCACGTAATAAAAGTTTAAACGCCATGCCACAAACATTACATTGGAAAGAGCGAAACCGGGGTTTTTTGCCTTCTTTTGGATCAACAGCAACAAATTAACAGATATAGGAAAGGCTGAACTTGATGGACGCATGTCTTTTTTCAGCCTATATAACTATGTAACTATGTAACTTATCGTAGAAGAAGATATTCCACACGCCAAGTTGTTT
The DNA here is from genome assembly GCA_009364415.1 of Spea multiplicata. NCBI lineage: Eukaryota > Metazoa > Chordata > Amphibia > Anura > Pelobatidae > Spea > Spea multiplicata. Next base: position 29,643,531 of record VKOC01000008.1, read on the forward strand.
CAATTTAAAAAGAAAAAAAAGGCTTTGGATAAAAACTAGAAAAAAAAAAAGGTTTCAGGGTCAAATGTGAGGTCATCTGGGCGAAATTGAATCATGCAACAGGAGAATGATCCCAAGCACACCGGAATGACTGAAAGTAAAAAGAATCAAGGTGTTGCAATCCAGTCTAAGTCCAGGCCTCCCCAATTGAAATGCTGTGGCAAGACCTTAAGAGAGCTGTGCATTGACTAACGAACGCAAGCCTTGATGAACTAAAGCAACATTGTAAAGAATAGTGGCCCAAAATCCCTTCACAATGATGTGAAAGACCGATAAAGCAATACAGGGAGCAATTACTTTAAGTTATTGGTGATAAAAGTGGTTCTACAAGCTATTGAATCACAAGATGTACTTAGTTTTTCACACATGGCTTCTCCAATTTGGCTTTATTTTTGTTGAATAAATCGAATAAATCATGACAATTGAATATGTCATGTAATATTGTTCATCGGATTAGCTTCTTCTTATTATTATTCTGACGTACATAATAGATAAAAGTGGTGTCGCGCTACTGGCAAGGAAACCAGTAGTTCAAATAGAAAAAGACAAGTTAACATCATTGAACATGTTTTTGAGGTAGCGCTCACTATCCCCCCCATTCGTACCACCGCTAAATGAAGAAAACAACGCAGAGAACCCCTGCTTTACAGTCACGCGGTCGCTACCGCAATACATAGCAGGAAAAATTAATGCTAAAGGGAAATGGCAATGGAAACATTTCTCCTTGGATATAAAATACAGTGCTGTATACGTTTCGGCACACGGACTTTTATCCGCCAGCTTGGAAGCTCCCCTTGTTAGCAGTGTTATGATATTTTGGGTTACTTTCCTCAAAAGCCACACTTAGTTGACTCTTGGCAGCAAAGCTAATGAAGTCCTGTTTAATTAATTTATATACTTTTATCGGTGATCAGGTCTTTACAACAAGCGGTTTGACAAGGAGTCAGGCGGTCATCGGAACGCCGCCACCCTTTAATACAGCTCCTCATGTTGTGGTGACCGCCGTCCATAAAACCATGTCGTTGTATAATGGGATGGTCTTGGGCGACCCCTGTGAAAGGGTCGTCCGCGACCCACAGGTTGAGAACCGCTGATCTAGTTGATTGGGCCAAGCTCACAGAGCTCACAGATACCTTGAATTAACTAGGGCCGCTAAAGTGATTGTAGAAGTTATTTATTGTTTTATATAGCGCCATCAAATTCCGTAGCGCTGTACAACGGGTACAATACAATAAGTAGTATGTAAAATGACGAATTGAGTTACAGGAGAGGGGGGACCCCGCGCACAGGAGCTTACAGTCTATCTTTTATTTACGTAGGACCAGCGCAGACCTAACAGTACATGCAGTTTAAGGGTATGATAAAAGATACACGATACATTAGTTAGCGGATATATATATTTTTTTTAAGTAAAAGCATATACTTGCGCGCCAATGTAACCTTGGAGCTTAAAATACGTTGTAGTTAATCGCAAAGCCATATTTTACGCGTGAAACAGATTTAAAAACTTTATAGAAGAAAATGTGTGCGAGAAAGCTAATAAATCATAACTGGAACATGAACACGCGTCAATCAAAATACAGCACGTTCAAAAAAGGGAAACCTTCAAAAAAATCAAACTTTATCCAATAAAACAAGTCTGGAGTGTTTTACGCAATGTAGGAATGAATGAACCCCATTCTCTCCAACAATCCCCCCCCCTTCATATTTTTCATACCCCCTCCCCTCTATCAGACACCCTTATTCTGATTCCTCGCACACCGGAACCGCTGCAGGTCACTACCCCATTCCGGGCCTGTGTGACGCAGCGGGTGCTTTCTACAGACCCATCCTATATTCTGGCAATAGAAGCGTACTTGAGTTTCGCTGTTTCCCCCCGGCCTCACCTCGGGTCTCCCCCGCCCGCGGCCTGTGCAAGTAGCTGTATGTCTTGGGTTGCACACAGTGAGTTTGGCCTTGTCAGGTACTGCAAGCGGCAGCCACTCTCCCTTACTGAGAGAGAAGGGAGACAGGGAGCCATGGCGGGGGGGAAGCAGCGCCATTGCCAAGGCCAGAGTAATCAAGCAAACGCATCTCTTCCCTTCGGCCTCAACAACCCATCAATCACATGAATCGATGGGCCACAAAACCACGGATAGCTGTAACACCTTTCGATAGAATGCTACGTATATTAACAGTGAAACACCTCTGGAACCCCTACTTTTATCGGGGGTCTAAATCGATACAATAGGCCTATCGATTAACTAGGCTTCCTTATGCAATTGAGATAGCCGAACTGGTGTGGTGACGACATACGGGGGTGGTGGGAGACGACGTTCGAAACACTAGAGTAAAACATTCAGCGCTGCAGGCTTTTTCTAAAAAAAAAAACGCCCAGTGCTACAGTTCTATACGAATTACGTTACTTTCAAGGATATCGATGTATACGGACACGTATCCAAACCAGCCAATCAATTTTTCTTATGGTGTCAAGACACGGGGCTACGCTGTTTTGGATCTTTAGTACTTCGAACTCTTGGTGAAAATAAAACGGACGTCAGACGTTGCATCTCACGAGATGTATGGTGATAATTTCGTGGATGACGAAAGCCTGGTTGGTTCCAGTATTTCCGCATATGGAGCTATGCTGGGTGCACGCGGTGAAGGGAAATACACATTATATATATATATATATATATATATATATATATAACACTCAGATTATCAGAAGAATAATGGCAGAAGCTCAAACAAAGCAATTGTTTTCCAACAATCAGGAAATGCAACATTAATATAAAACCCCACATCTAGACACTATGTTACTTACAATGCAGTTTTGTTTCCTTTAAACATTACCATTTTTTAACCCAGTCAAGTTTAGCCAAGTAATCCTCCCCGCTACCCCCCCATACACAATCCCCCCCCCCCCCGCATACACAATCCGCCCCGCTACCCCCCGCATACACAATTTGCCCCGCTCGTTTGGCGCGGCCTAATGTAGCCAGGGGTCTATATCTATATAATTTCTGAATGTAAAGGTATGTTGCAGGAAAACGTGACAATAGAGCGTGCTTAGCTGGATTAAGGTGTATGGGGTCATAGCAGATACACCATTATAAAACACTTGGCCCAATGTAGAGACTGACTTACAGAACATTACAGGCCCAGAGTGGGCATCTGGCACACCGGGGAAATGCCAGCGGCCATGGATCTACCCAGCGCCATACTACTTGGCAATAAAATCGCAGAGTGCAGCCGCGGCTAAGTCAGATGGCGGCCGCTGGTCTTAAAGTGCCAGTCCATTTTTGTAGGTTTTTTTGGTATTTTTCCCCCATATGTATAGTCCCCGTGATCATCCTTCAAACAAATTAAAGGAATAAGTAATAATAAATAATATTGGAAGTGTTATATACGTGTTATGTTTTACAAATATGCCCTGCCCAAGATTTAGTTAAAAAAGAAAAATTAAATTGGTCAGCGTTTACACCTCTGGCTTCCAATGCCATCTGCTGGCAACGAAAGAAATACTCCCAGAATCCCCCCGCACCATCGCTCCGCATGTTTCACTAATTAAAGAAAAAAAGAAACAAGTCGACAAAAAAAAAAAAAAGTAAATATATGTTTTATTTCTTATTCTTTTATTGATTTTGACTCTGTATTGGAAAGAGAGACTGGGTGCTACTATGTTCCCATCAGAAGGCCCCCTTAAAGTAGAAAGACCCCCAGGACATTATGCAAAAACTAGAACTGCTTTTTTTTTTAATCCGATGCTAAAAGTAAAAAAGTGAGAATCCCCTTTACATGAAAGTAAATACTGCTGGAGAATACGTATCAAACCTTTGTTTTAAAAAGAAACATTTCTATAATTATTTTGAGTAAACGAAACAAGGAACAAACCTATTTAATAAACAATCTTTGCTACGTATCCATCGATTTCCCAAAGCACGAGACACAGTTATGGTAAGCGCAACGGCTTGACGACATTTGGCTGAAGCCCAAATTACGCCCACAGCAGGGCACGCAGATACACAATGGCCGCCCCGGGCTCCGGTTAGCTGCTCTCGGCTGTACCGTTCATCCATTATCATCCTGCTGCTATACAAGAGGACAAGAGACGGCTGGACGGATGTAATCACCGTCAGAACCACGGCAGAAAAGATCACAGGCCACGTGAAGAAGTGGCGGCGATTCATACACAGTAGGGGCCACTTAAAAGTCCCATTAAAAAGGGGGATACTTTTAGATTAAAAATTTGCTTTTTTTTTAATACAAAATAAATACCACTGAAAGATAAGGATATTTTTTTCTTTAATGCATTTGTGAAGATTAGAGGCACAGTCAAAAAAAATTGTCATTTTCTCCGCACAAAAATGTATTAATAACTTAACGGGAGAATTAAAAAATAAATAAGTCTTAAGAAAATGAGAAATCGGTCGACGGGGAGTCACGGATTTCTCATGCACGGACTGCTGCATCCCAAAAAAACAAAGTATTTAGGTCAGTCAAGGAGGACACACGTTTCATAAGAATATAGAAAAGATCCGTCTGCTAGATTACCAAAAGGATCCAAGAATGCAGCACAGAGAAGGTCAGCTGGTCCTCCATAATAATATTAAAGTAAAAAAAGTCGCTCTCAAATGCACAGTACATTTTCACCGTATGCCAAAACAGTTTTAGCAGAAAATGTATCTCAATCAGAGTTAAAATTGAAATCATCCTTTATCCCACGAGGGTTAAGGAGCTTCTAAAACTGTTCTGGTAAAATTCAAGGATAAATACATATATATTTTTTTGTTTGTTTTGAATTTTTAAACAAAGGAAGAAGGAAACCAACCAGGATGGTAACCAACGTCCACAAAAATGAGTCACATTTTAAGGAATCCGCGGCTGATCAATGATAGACTCATTTAATGAGTCTATCATCTTCGACCAGATGTCCTTACAATGCGGCGTATAAGAAAACATGGAAGAATCCAGGTTCAATTAAGTTTACGGCAAGAACGCGTCTGCCGATGCGGGGCTAGCCCACGGGGATAACCAAGTTTTCACCGTATTTCCTAAGCAGCTTGCTGTGGTTGTGATCCACAGACCAGTGCGGGGGGAGATGCTTGGGCTGCATGGTGTCCAAGAAATGCTGACGCCAGCGTTTCTCCAGCTGCATGAGAGATTTGAGTCCGCCCTTAGCAAAGCTCTGCACCACTTTCAGCCCGTGGGGCACGTAGGTTTCATTGAAAATCCTGTAATCACGAGAAGAAGTCAAATATTAGTATGCTCACACGCAAAGTAATTAAAAACGGGGCAACAACAGTACTAAAGAAGAATAAGATGTCTAACGAATACACAACGATGAGCAGAGCCTCGAGTGAGTTTGGAACCGATCCATCAAGGCCGTCACGCGGTGAGAAACAGACTAACAGCAGAGACGTTAATGCTGTCCATCTAGGCCGCCATTTTTTTTTCCTGCACGTGCAGATGCCCCCTATCGTGGGGCACAATGGGAAAGGAACCTACTATACATTTTTACCCATCCAATAAGTTTGCCTTCGTCCGTCGGCGTATCCAAAATTACGATTTCATCGCTAACTCACCCGACTTCGGCCTCTTGTACGGAAACAAGATAGGCCAATCTTTTGAATCCCTTGTGTTTACAGCTTTACGTTACCTGGTTTCAAGGTTTGCCGCCTCTTGCAGTTGTTCTTCCGCGACGGCGTCCACCCCATAAAAGTCTTTGATTTCTGCCAGAAGCTCATCTCTGCGATGCTCGGGGAGCTTGGATGCGTTTAGGAGAGCCCTGGCCGCCGAGCGCACCTGCCTGCGCACCGGATCCTCCAACATGCGCACGCCTTCCTCGCAGCCTATGGGGGCGCTGAACTCCTCGGACAGCCTCTGCTTCAGAGAGGTATCGTGGTAGTTGGACACCGCATGGCATGACGTGCACAGCAGCAGCACGTCGTGAGAGTTGTGATCCTTCATTTGAATAGGGAAGTGCCGCCGGTACTCGTGGGGGACAATGTTTTTCCTGTTGACGTACAGATGGGGTACGGTGAGAACATGAAACGAAATGAGTTTTGTTCAAGTTGCGGTGTTGACGCCAACTCACCTGATATAAGACTCTCTTTTGCCGCACACTACACAAAGGTTCTCTTTCACAGTCAGATAATAATCCACGTTGGACTCCGGACGACCAGATGGTTCGAATCGTAACCGCACAATAAATGGATCATTACTAATCAGGTCTAAATAAGAAAAGCAGAGCGTAGGATTTAACAGGTAGATGACACAATGGAAATACAAAAAACAAAAAAGTCTAGAACGTGCAAAAGGCAAAGGAGAAAGACAGATTATTCTAGAATCTATAGCTTTTGTAGTGCACTCACTCATTTCTAAGGTGAAAGATCTTGGCACTCACCCGAGTGGTCCTTTCCTCATTGGTTGTCCACATATTAAATGATAAATACGTATATCACACACACAGCTTTATTATGGCCTGATGAACACCAACATCTCTGGGGACTCCATGTTTGGGCAGCGTAAGTATTGGTAACCTCACCTCCAATCCCTTTATCCAGGTACCACTGAGCCTTCTTCCGATCACAAGTACACAGGGGTTGTCCATCAGGGGCATGCAGGAAACAGTTATCATAAAGCGGTGACTTTCTGCAAATGGAAAGAAAAATACAAAAAAATGTCAATCTTTTTCAAACGGCTACAGAAAGCTTGGCCCGAATTATCGTTACAGAAGCAAGATCTAAGTCTCTCAAATAAAAAACACGTAACATTTCACACAGAACCCACCCTCAAATATTCTACCTTGCAGAGTATCCAACTCCAAGTGGCTTTTTCTTATTCTTACGTGGGTCTTTCCCAGGAGAACTTTTGGTCGGTTTCTCGTCGTTGCCCTCTTTTTTCTGCCTCGGCCCTCCGTTTGCACCGCCGTTTTCGATACTGCTAGACTTTGCTCTAAAAGGGATATCTATCAAACCCTGGCACTTCCCCAGCAATGATTCCCAGGGGCAATGGGAGTTTGCCGAGAAGAAGCCCAGCAGCTGAAGAAAAAGGGCAACAGAGACTTGGGCGTCCCTCGCGGCGTACAAAACCTGCAAAAGAATGCCACGTATGAGCAGATACCTCCTAGACAGGGTGGGAGCGCTATCTTGACGTTGATTGGCCGATTGAAGCAGCCAATCAGAGCTGCAAAATGGCCGGACAGGAGGCGCCAAGAACCAGCACTCCATTTAGTAGGTCTTTAAACTTGACTGGGTGATGTTTTGGGAAGGGAAGAGGCTCATTACGACGTACACGTCATGATGCTGATCACATGGCTAAAGAAACGTGGGGTATAACAAGAAGCAAAAACCCGGCAAGACACCCACCTGATCCTCACTAAACTCTTCTGCGTCCCAATTGCTGCAGCGCAACTGAAAGGATTTATCCAGGGGGAAGGATAAGACGGTCTCCGAGAGAGATTTAAGGCTTAAACTGTTTTGAAAAATGTCTCTTCTACGCAAGGGGAAAAAAATAAATAAAAAAGGTTAATATTTAATGAGTCAATACACAGGAAAAATATTAAAAAAAACCCAGACTTTGTCCACAGTCTCCAGCCAGCGTCAGGAGAGTAATTAAAGTGGATCACCTCATTGCTGGAGTGTTGTGGGTCAGCAGTACATACTAACGGCCAACATTAAGGCGAACTAGAGATTTACTACTACTTATTGCCATCATGAGGCCTTCAGGACAGGAAGCTAATTAATGCTAGTTTTACTACAAAAACTAAGTAAAATAGCTCATGAGATTTAAAATAAAAATTTAAACAAAGAAAAAGTATAAAAATATAGGTAGTTTAATTGAATTGATATGAAAAGCTGGAAAAGTTTGTGTTTTGGGGAAAAGGGGGGGGTTCTATGCAATACTGTGTTACAGTAACAAAGATGGAGCCTGTGACAATGAGCAGTCTGTTACTGCGGATCCCCAGCACCGTTTGGATGACCTTGATTCCGCTCGTACCACACGGTAACGGAAGACGGGGTTTTAGGATATTTCTATCAATGCGGGAAACACGTATACCTGTGTCTCAGTGCAAGATAACGGACATCCACAATCCCTCGCACAGAGAGACCGTAGTCACCCAGAAGCTTCACAGAGTCTTCGTAGCATCCAACCCCAACTTTGAGGACACTGCTGTCTGCCAAGAGATCGCAGAGGGTGTTTGGGATGGGATTTCCAGAACGGGTCAACTGGGGCAAGCGAACCAAGATGGAGAAGCCACTGTGCGAAGCCATCTGAAGCAAAGAAACCGGGTTTGTCTTTCCTTCCACGGACACCTGCGTAGATTACAAAGACCATTTAAAGAGGGCCTGTCATCTAAAAATATGGAGATGACTGGGTCCACAGAAGGTAAGTATGACATATATACACTGTGATGAACACATACGCACAACACGCAGCAAAAGTTTTCACCAGATGTGAATAAACTGTTTCAAAACTAGACGTTACATTATTTAGCAAAATGCAAACTCAGCGAACAGAAGTAAAAACCTAAATAAAATAAATATTTGATGCGATCACCAAGCAGAATTGATGCTAAATTGAAGGCAAGGAGTGCAAATATCGTTTTGATTTTGATCTTCTGTTCATTTTTGTAAGTAACGCACTGTGATACATACCCACTCACAATCCATACCAAGCACGGGGTATTCGGCAATCTCTTTCATCATTAGAGGCCATACTCGCTCCCATTCATCGATTTGCGAGACCACTTTAATTTCCGCTTCCAGAATCTGCTCTGCTGAAGAGACGCCCGCGTAGGCTGCCTGCTCGATATGGTTCTTCACGCAGTTACTGCAGGGAACCGCTCCGGCACTTGGGTTAATTCGGTCGTTCCCGGGACGGAGCTGCCTCCTCCGGTGATTTATAAACTTCCAAAGAACAAGACATCCTACAGTTGTTCCCACCAACGATGCCACGCCAAGCGTTAAACCAGGATGCCTGGGCATTTTAACCGGAATACCTATGATCCAAGAACAAAAGAGATTAAAAAGAATAACTTTAAATCAAAATACAATAAACTGCCTAGATATTTACAGGAAGAAATTTAATAGCGTTTGATATAACTGGCTATGAGGCATTTGATGTAAAGTCAGTTACAGGGGGCACTAAAGAGACTTGCTGCGCAAGCAAATAATATATATATTATATATATATATCTATATATGGGATGCTGGAGCTCAAAGCAGCCAATCAGTCGCAGAAAAGCACTCCTACTGAACTCAATGGGAGAATTTTCTACATATGGGACTCTCATGTGAGCCGGCGGGGCAGCTGGGGATGCAGAAAGAATCTAATGCGTTGGGGGGGTCTCTCCATGCTTTGGCAGAGGGAACAAAATGTAAAGGGCATGTATTTATATTTATGTACCTTATATTTGATCTACATTCCCTGCAGCGTCTCAGTGAACTCGAGAACAAATGTTTCCCCGCACAAGGTGGACGTTCCAGGCAGGCATTCTACTTTACTCCTCATTTGTTGACAGCGGCAGCAATGCATGCATGCATGCCTGCCCGCCTGCCTGCCTGCCCGCCTGCCTGCCTGCCTGCCTGCCTGCCAAGGAGTCATATCATTGGCCTGTCTAAACTCATTACCCCCCCAAGCCCTGCTGCAAAACGGGGTCCCCTGCGGAAACAGGTACCATCTAAAAGGCTTACACACCGTTTCACGAACTGGCAATAAAAGAAAAAAAAATGTGCTTTACCGTAAACTATACGAACCGTTCAAGTGCCAGCACACCGGGACTCCATAACGGCTTTAAACGACAAGCATGCCCGGTACCCAATTACCTGGTGGCTGCGACCGCGCACACGCAGCTGGCACGCACTCAAGCGTTCCACCGGCAGCCCTCACACACCTCCACTTCCTACGATGACGTCATCACGCCGCGCACACTGCGCTCCTATTGTACGGAAAGCCGGGCAGCTGTTTAACCCTTAAGGGCCCCGAGCTGTCTAAACAGTCCCACGGTGACAGGGGCCAGCGTCACTTTACTTAAAACGCAGTGTTATCGCTGGCAGCTGGCGCTGTTACCGTAGTCGGGGTGCGCGCACACGATACATTACACGCACGTGACTTGATGACATGCATGTGTTTATTAACATTTAATGCCTTAGCCAAGAACAGCCCTGATGCTGTTGGAACGCAGGGTCCGATCCACGGTGATCATGAGTGTCCCACGCGTGGGAAGCAATCAATGTACTAAAAGGACCTTATGTCACAGATCCGGGACACGTTGGGTATACTCCCTAAAGGGGGGGTTATGGTTTTAACCCCCCTCACTCCACTATTCGTTATGGCAGGTTTCCTAGTGAGGTTGGATGAGCTGGCCCTGTATAATGAATAGTGCAAGAGACTGGAGACGTCCCACTGATTTAATCCCACATTATCCGGGGCCAGTCAAGCTCTTACTGCAGCAGGAGCTCACCGGGGTTGGCCCTTCGTGATGTATAGTGAAGTCACGGTGTACCTGTGGCATTGCCAGTGCTGCGAAGTGTGTGTGGGGCGCTTTGTGCGGTACGCACCGAGCTCCTGCGTGGGGACGGAGGACAGGGCTCCCCCGCTGTTAGTGTGATGAGCCTGCCCGGTGTGTAGGGACTGCTCCGGCCCGGCTCGGCTCTCCTGCTCCTGGGGACAGTGTCAGGGGGAGGAAGCTGTAGATCAGCTGAGGGAGGAGGAGCTCGGCCCCGCGAGCGGAGGATACACAGCTCGGTGTGTACTGCCGAGTGTGCGCGAGGAGGCTCGGTGGGCGCAAACACACACACACACCGGCCCGGTAGCTGCCAACATGAGGCGGAATAAAGGCTGCGGTATGCTGTCGGTGGCAGGCTTCCTGTCGCGCAGGGAGCTCCACGGGGATCCGTTACTGAAGGAGGACTTCCAGAGGAGGAGGCTGCAGGCCTGCAGGAACCTCTACAAGAAGGACCTGCTCGGGCACTTCGGCTGTGTCAACGCCATCGAGTTCTCCAACAGCGGGGGCAGCATGCTGGTGTCAGGCGAGTGCCCCGTCCCCGAAATACCTCCCCAGCCTCCGGCCGCACCCCGAAAACCGGGCACCGGGGCGGCCACTACCCCCCGGAAACATGCCGTGTCACAGGCCTCACCCCACGGCTTCCCACTCTGGGCTGACAGCCCCCCCGTATGGGGCATTAACACCCCCCCCCTCTGTCATTTTAACCCTTTACACGGATCTTTACAATATCTGGCGTTTATGACCTACGTAGCCCTATGCATAGGGTCTAAAGTGGCGTGGTTACTATAGCAACCAGTGGACTGATCCCGTGTCGCCACTTTGGACCAGAATTGCGTTTGCTGCGTGACTTCCAATGGGTGACGGCCCCTATAGATATCATATAGAATGCATACGGCGCACACGCGTCAGCCGTCGTTTGCGTGTTAGCTACATGCCCCAAAATACAACAATTGCCCTCCGGCCATCTGAAGTGTCGTGAAGTGTAAATATTACATATCGGCTAACACAAGCGGTGACAACATACAACATACAACATGAGTGCGAGCACACGTAATCACACCGGCACTGTATCAATGATCTGTATTATTTATATATATATATGTTATGTGTTATTGTTATTATGTTTTGTTATTATATAATACGTTTTGTTATATTGTATGTTTTCTATAGCGCCACCATATTTCGCAGCACTGTACAATGGGATCTGGGCTACAACACACAATACGACGGCAGTTCAGACCCGTTCGGCCCCTCTAGTCACCCGTGTTTTGCTTTGTATCTATTCCCATGAATGTTTAAATTCCCTCGCTGTGTTGGCCGCTGCCGCTCCTGCTGGGTGGCTGCTCCGCTAATCTACCACCCTCTCAGTAAAGGACACCACGAAATAGACCTATATTAACCCCGATTTAGCCCTTGTACTTTAATGTTAAAAGCAGACAGGCGTGGGGAACCCATCAATCTTTCCATGCAATGCAGCTGCTTCAGAACCTCTTTAAAAGTAGCTGTTATTTCCTTACTTATTTCCAAGTTTTATTTTCTTAAACAAAGTACTTTTAAAATAGTTTGCATTGGTTACTACATGAAGTGGGAAGTGTGACATCATCATCCCTTTCTCCTATATGAAAATATTTAATATGTTTTTTTTTATATAGGAAATAAATGATAAATAAAGTGAATATAGCATGTGATGGGAATGCCACGTTTGGGGTATACGGTTACTGTGTTGCAATACCTGCTCATCTGTTAATTAATCCACATTGCGGGGACCCTGCCGGGGTCTCTGATGACCCCCTGCCAGCCCATCATGGGTACTGTGATCAGGAGCCCCGCCGTCTGATCGCAGCGGGATCTGCAGCACGGGGGATCAGAATGAGAAGGGGGGGGGGGTATTCAATATATAACCTTCTGTTCTGTACGTTCTCATGGACCATTGTCTCATCCAAATCTTATCACAGCTGGAAGTAGATACAGAGTTGGTCTGCCCAGTTAATAAGGTACCGTCTGTTACAGGAGGAGATGACCGGCGCGTTTTGCTGTGGCATATGGAAGAAGCCATTCACTCCAGAGCTAATCCCATCCAGCTTAAAGGGGAGCATCATTCAAATATTTTCTGCCTGGCGTTCAACAGCGGAAACACGAGAGTCTTCTCTGGGGGTGAGTCTCCTCGTAATGTTACCAGCAAAGCACATCCCTGATAAATGTCTTTACACCATTTCATGCTTTATCGAAAGGGTGGTGTATAAACGGAGCAGCCTGCCCGGAGAAGCGGTAGAGGCTAAAACGGTGAGGGAATTTATCCTCTCCGCGACCATACGGAAAAGCTGTGCTAAGAAGCCCAGTAGGACGTACCAGTACGTCCTGACTTTGCTGCAATGACAGCCTGGACTCTCCCATGTCGGCCAAAGCCAGCATGACCTTCCCTTCCAATTGGCGTCACTACCCCGAAACCTCTTCAGCCAGTAGTATTAAAAATACTACCCCATGGGGCAGGGGTGTCCAACCTGCGGCTCTCCAGCGTATCCCATGCTCCTCAGCCAGCCCCTTGAAAGCTGGAAGAGCATTATGGGAGATGTAGTCCTGCTGGAGCAGCAGCTGGAGGGCCGCAGGTTGGACACCACTGCTATAGGGATGTGGCCCTCTAAAACATTCAATATATATATATATATATGCTGCTGCGGAACTACATCTCCCATACTCCTCAGCCAGCCCCTTAGCTGAACATCAAGGGATGTTGCCGAACCTGACTTGGTGATTGTTCATCAGATGCATCTACTGTTCAGAAGAACTTTTAAGCAAAATTAGATTTATATATATATATATTTAAATTTAAGTATAGGTTTGTTGTGGTTTTGTGTTGTTTGTTTTTTTTACATACAATCACTAATTAGTATTTTTTGCATGTTTCAAGTAAAGCCTTATTTCTGTGGTCACTTCAAACATAGAAAAAGGGGAAGTCTTCTTTAAACCCACGTATGGTAAAAATGTCGGTTAGTAAACACTTTTCGAGTCCCGTGGGTTAGTTGGTGTGTCACCGGCAATACGGGGGTCCATCCCTGCTGGGATTTATTAACCATAATAATAATGAAATAATATGGGAGGATTCCCGGATCAGAAACCCCTTCCGTATGACATTCTTAGGATTAAAGAACAGATGGGTAAATATGCCCTGGTGATAAGTAGGGAGATATTGATCCCCATTTACACGGTTATGCGAGGTTACAGTAGACCCGGCGGGCCAATACACTTGACGGCATGGCAGGTTCTCACAGTTGTGCCATGGGGGCGAGTCTTTGTTCCAGATGTTTCCAGCCTGGGGCTTGTGACATCAGCGCGTTGGCTTTGTAACCCGCCGGTGTGACTGTTCACGCAGCGAATGCACCATTTCAATCTCTAAAAGGTTGCCGTTCGTTTCTTCGAGTCATATTGTCGTGGCAAAACATTCCCAATGGAACGAGCGTGTCTGGGAATGATGCCCAGCGTCCCTGATCAAAGATGACATCATCGCTTTAATTAAGTGTCGATCAAATATACATAAGAGAGGCGGACGTGTTTATTCACGGATCGGACTGCGTTCACGTCGCTGATCCACGTATGCCATCTAATCGAGTTTTTCAATGGGAAAGCCGCTTGTTTGCTCTTTTGGCAGTCCCCCCCCCATGTTGGCAGGCGCCATCGCTGGCATCTGTCCACGGGAACGCATGCGCAGAGGTTGGAAGCAGCCCTTTGCTCTCAGGTTTGAACAGAGGCGCAGCTGCCCCTGCCATTTGGCACACTGGCCTGCCAGGGGGCATGGAAAGGGTTTAGATGCCCTACAGAGTCTTTGATGTATAAAGAACCCATCGTGCAGGGTTAGGCTGGGGCAGAACATTATTTTATTTTGATTTAAAATGAAAAATAAAAGGGACACTGCAGCCATCATATGTATTATGTATATGAAAGCTGGGTGATCCCTTTCATTCTCAGCTGTGCCGCTCCAGCATATCTCCCGACAACGCTGTCTAGGCGGGCGCTGCTGGTGGGGTCCCAATAGACCCTCATGCATAAGCGCAGAAAGCACTCCCATTGGAAGTGCTTTCCTATGATTGATTGGCTTCAAGCAGCCAATCAGAGGTGTGAATCGTCAGGCAACAGCCGGAGTGGGAAGCTGCAGCTCTGCAGCTTCTGCTTCTCCCTCAGGTAAGTACGTTTTTTTTATTACAAGGTACGAATGCATTGTTAGTTCAGGGGCTCCCTGGTATACAGGAGTGGTCCCTTTATCAACAAATTACACCATGCAAGCACACCAAGTCAGTCTTAAGGACACCTTAGAAAGGGTGTTTGTTCTTTGCTTTAGGAAAAGGACCCTGTTCAAAGTGCCGCTTTTCGCCTGTTGCTGGATAATTTGAGCTCTAAGTGCTTGTTTGCTCAGATTTTATTTATTTTATAGGAAATGATGAACAAGTGATCCTTCACGATGTTGAAAGGTATGTAGCGTTGGTGGTGCCCTGGTCCATACTGCGCATGAATCAAGCTTTTGAAATGGATTTATATGTCTTTTGTTGCTTTCAGCGGCGAGACGTTGGATGTTTTTGCCCACGAGGAGGCTGTGTATGGCTTGTCGGTCAGTCCAGTCAATGATAACGTGTTTGCGAGCTCATCTGATGATGGGAGGGTTCTAATTTGGGATATCCGGGAGTCTCAGCATGGAGGTAAGATTTATTATTATTAATTTTATTATTTTGTTATGCAGATCAATTTGAGTCGTTGTTTATCTTGTTTTATGTATTTGCCAAGAGTTTGGAGCTGATTGACCTCGGTGAGGATGACTCCTGTGCTTCTGTGTTTAGCTCTATATAATTCATGCATCCTTAGTAATAATGGGACAGCCGCTTGGACACTTTCCGGAGGACAGGCCTTGCGGGCACGTGGCTATCGCTTAATGACCTGGGTGAGATGGGTATAGCACTTGGGTATGGGGCATGATGTGTTGTATTGACCAGTGTCTCTCTTGCGCCGCCAGATCCCTTCTGCTTGGCTCATTACCCATCGGCGTTCCACAGCGTCATGTTTAATCCGGTGGAACCCAGGCTCTTGGCCACGGCTAATTCCAAGGAGGGAGTTGGACTTTGGGATATTCGGAAACCACACAGGTAAGAAACTCCCCTCCCCGTACGCCAACTGCTAGTACTGCTATCAGGGAAACGTGCTGATGCAGTAAAGGGGCACTTAGTTAATCTCCCAGCCCGGCGTCAGGACATCGGGGGCCCGTTCCCTAAATAGAGAGTCGATGGGCGTATTCAGGAAAGCTGGGGCTTCAGCTTAGTCCTTTCATTATTCATTATAAAGAGCCAGCACTGGCAGCCTTCTCCTGCAAGAAGGTCTGAGCTGGCCCTGTGTAATGCATAGTTCAATAGGTGAGGGGAGAAATCTTATTTAACTATTTATAATACAGTCAGCCATGGCCCCCCTGCAGCAGAAGCGTATTGGCGATGTCCTTCATAATTAATAATAAAGAAGCCGAGGAGCTGTTTCAGGAATCTCCCAACAACTCATCGAAGCACTAGGGTTCTTTTCTAGATTTACCACGGTCTAATGTAACAAGTGTCACTTAAAACGCACTGAATACCCTGAGATTAAGGATTCCTCAATCCTTATAGCGGTTTTTAACTTTTTTTTACTGTGTGTGCTAATAAGGTTGGATATTCTATAATCCCATTGTACAGCGCTAGGGAATTTGATGGCGCTATATAAAACAATATATAATATTATTCATATTGCAAATGTTATTCCACGTCTCCACCAGCAGGGGGGGGTGATATCCCTGCTCAGTGAGGGCAGCCTCCTCTTGCTCTGGTTACTATCCCAATCTCAAATCCGAGGCGATCACCGCAGGTCCCGACAAGAAGCCTGACCGTCCCAGACTTCGCAGGGTGCCACATTCCTAAGATTTCTGGCTTTCGTGGGAAATGTGGGCTTTTCTTGTAAGGCGCACACAGAGATCACAGAGCCTCAGGGGGAAACAGGCAGAACTATCTTGGCTTTAGTCTCTGTGTAAATCATCCATGTAGAAAAGCACAGTCTGGATCATTCTGGGCAAGTCTGTAAAGCAGTGCTTAGGTGAGGAGTCGGAAAAAAAATAATAGTTTTAAGTGAAAGGATAACACAATTCCACTGATCTGCCGCTATGGCCAAAATCACATAGGGACCCTAGTTAATATCTGTTGGTACTGATGTAAATTAAAGATGACAATACGTATGCATTCAAACAATGAACGTATAAACTCAGAGGCGAACCGATCATCAGGTATGCCCATGGGATGGATATAATATATATATATATATATATATATATGATTGGAACGATCAGCAGAGACTTTTTCCCTATGTGCGTAATACAATAGACTAAGGAGCAGTGAGTTTTTGTGTCTTTTTACGAAGCATACTAGATAGCCGTTACATTGTTTAGTTGGTAGCCTCCTCTTCTATGTCTTTAAACCCTGAAGCTAGAGGAGTTTGATTCGGCATGTTAGTGCATTCCAGAGATAAGATGTGGGGGGGGTCTCGAAGGTAAGAATGAAGCAAGGTGATGAGAGAGTGAAAGCATGGGTCGTACGTAGAGATTGGAATTATTATTTCGAGCTGTTCAACTTACTGCCGTCCTCAGGCTTTCCGATTTATGGAATACAGAATAGGTTAGAGTTGACGGGGAAAGCTTTCGCAAGAACTCCGAGGCAAGGGGTAGTGCAGGATGGGTGGGAGTCATTCATTGCAATCACGCCAGCTCCAACCATACTGCCTCTTATTCCTGCACCTTGATGTCGTTCTTACTTCTTTCTTGTTTTCTGGAGTCCCAAGGTTCTTGTAAAATGTTCTGGTGCATGATGATGATGATGTCACAGTACGCCAACCTGACCACATAGTTCTATGAATCAGCATATTATAGCATTAACGTTTTACTATGTTTCAGCAGGCTTCAAAGTTTGCAAACACCTATTGTCACATAAACTCGATGTCTTTCCTCAGCTCCCTGCTACGATACGGTGGAAACCTTTCCTTGCAGAGTGCCATGAGTGTGCGATTCAACAGCAACGGGACTCAGCTTCTAGCGCTCCGCAGGCGCTTGCCTCCCGTCCTGTACGACATTCACTCGCGTCTGCCTGTATTTCAGTTCGACAACCAGGGCTACTTCAACTCTTGCACCATGAAGAGCTGCTGCTTTGCAGGAGACCGAGACCAGGTGAGACGGCCATTAGGCTTTGACAGTAGATGCCATCATAAGCCAGATCAAAGTAACTCTGCCCTCGGGTGGTTTCTTATCAGCACCTACCATACCTATCCTTAATTGTAGACGTTCGCCGGGGTCCTTTATCCTTCACCCCTGGCAAGTTTCCCTTTTAGCCGCCACTCCTTACTCCTCTGAGATAAAGCATCAATAAAATGGTTTGTATTGAACGCAGACTGCGCAGAAAACGATGGATTATGAGTTTCAGAATGGAAATATGTTTACTGCTTCTTATCACTTAGCAGTCTGGAGGGTTGTGCTTTTCCAAGCCTGATTTATGTTGGAAGCAGTTGTGTTGAAGGTTAGGACTTATAATCTAAACCAGCTTCCCTGTGTTCTCCAGAACCCTTCCGTGTAAAGCTCTTTGCAGGTCTCCCCTTTGCTCTCACAATAACGACAGTGCGTCTGATCAAGCTGAACCTGGCCAGAAGGAGAAGAATCCCAGGCTGTCACAAAGCGTCTGTGTTAAGGGTCCTTACAGAAAGTCTGATACCATTGCATGGAGACAGAGATGGAAGCAGTAATAGTCTAGAAGCGAATGCTTCTTAGTGTAACCGCACCATCAATACAAGCAAAACAGTATTCGGTAACATAAAATAATGGGCTAGTTGGGGAGTGACGGCTACATTTTGATATTTTGCTCTACTATTTAGCGAGAGACTTACAGGTCAATCTAGTTATGGCCTGGAGTGACGCCTATCAGATTGTGTCTGAATACTTTGAATAAAGAGACGGACGCCGGGTGTCTGAAGATGGCTGATCAGTTAGCCTGTATATGTTATGTTGTATGTATGTATACATTCATTCCTTGTAGAGGTTATAATACTTTACATTAACAAGTGGAGCTCTGGCGTTGCAGTAATAACCGTGGGCCAGACTGTCGTAGCGCCTCGTTTTATCAGGTGTTAATATTTCTGTTGATGTTTTTACCGCCGATGGGAAATCTTATTTCTCCCGTTTCTCTCGGGAAAGAAGGAAACCAGAAAAAAGTGCCAAATGACGAGCGCTGGCCAAAGAGCTTTGAATGTTTGTGTGTAGGACTAGATACTCGACTTACAGTAGCTTTAGTAGATTAGACGGTAAGAAGACTCTGCGTGTTCTGATCTGACTTCTGCATAAAGGACCTTCTTGTCTATTGTAAATTCAGGCGTGTTCCAGGCATGTTGATGGTCTTATGCGTTATACTTCATGTGTAGATTTAAAACTGTTTTATGTGTCGGTTCGAGGTAGTTCCATGTTGCAATTTGTGGCAGTGAACGCGTAACCACAAGTCTTCTGTACGCGCGACGAGCCCCGTTTCTGGTCGTTCTCCGCGCCTTCGAGCCGCCAAGGAATGCACTGAAGCCGTAACTCTGCCAGATGCTTCACAAACCCAGCGCACTGTCAGCGTTCCTGTAAACAGCAAGACATGGGAAACGCTTAAGTCCATCTATGAGAAGAATTCCTCGGCCCGGCATCCAGCGCTGATATATAATGCACATCAATCCCATACTTAGCATGCCTATGGATTACTGCGATCAGAGCCGTAGCCTGGATATAGAGGGCGCGTTTATAATCCCTGTCAATCTGGTAGTAAAATGGATCATAAGAACCAATTAGTAAGGCAGTTATATTCATCGGTTCTATAAATAAATAGCACGCGGTTTAATATTAATACTGGATTTGGTGCATTAATCTATTCTTCCATGTAAGGCAGCCTACTGCAGACGTGTGCCTTGAGGCTCCTACACCCATCTAATAGTTTTCAGTGAAGACATTCAGCCTTCGTTTAATGAAAGCCTTAATCCCTTCTCATTATGGGTTTCATGGCTTCCGTGCACGTTCCTTCCAGGCATGTCCTCGGTGCACAGAGCCTCCATCAGACAAACCGCCGGGACCCCCTTCTCTGTAGGGTAAAAGAGGCAGGAGGTGAAGACCACCACCCCATGGGCCATAGCCCACAAAATGCATTGCAAATAGGCCCATAGTTTTTTTTTTTACTCCAAAAAAATACTTACATTTTTCATACAGAAGTTTAAAAAAAAAAGTAAAAAAAATAATAATTCCTTGAAGTTATGGTCCATCTCTTCTTCTGGTTCTTAAGGCCCGTGTGGTTTTTCAATAGGGTGATGGGGTTTCGTTAATAAGAAATAAATTCAGTTTTTTATATTCTGCAAATAATTACGGATGAGGTTTGGATTCACGGATTGGATAAATAACACATACTTGTGTACATGCCGTTGTCTTCTATCCTTGGTTTTTATCATAGTTACCTACTGAGCATGGAAATGGGTATACGTCCTTCAAGTTTAATGTCCCTGGAAGTATGGAAGAAAGCATGTTGAAGTATTCTGTGAGCACTTTAATATATGGTCTTCTAAAATGGAAAAAATAAGAATTCAAGCACTTATCTGACAAAGTAAACGCAGCCCTGCTGCAGCTGCTGCCCTCCTCAAAATTGTCCGACTATTCTTGCTGCTGAGCGGCTGCTTTTGGGGGACAAAGGAGCTCATGGCAGTAGCTAGACTTTAATATCGCGCTGACGGCTAAATATCAGCCCTCCGAATGGAACGAGCTGTCGAGGGTTATGTAAAACAGACGCATAACTGTAATTCCTTAGAAAATATGGAGCTGCATCATGTTTCCCAAACCTCATTGCATGCTCAAGGGGAACCTAATATATGCCCCCCGTATCAGGCGGTAGGTGATACCCCCACCCAGGAGCATGCGGAGAGAGCCTCCAGTGACTGGTAAAACAGTATGAAATAACCCTTTTATTTCTATTTTATGTGTTCTTTCAGTATATTCTGTCTGGCTCCGATGATTTCAATCTGTACATGTGGAAAATCCCATCCAGCCCAGAAGCAGGTATGTGAATATCATTGTCTGTGGATTCAGGATGGTGCGCGATCCTCCTCTGTAATTATGATTTAGGGATGGGGGTGCAGGGCCGGTTTCCCCGTAAGCAATTCATTATTGAGTTATTGAGGTGGTGGGCCCGTTACATGGGTCAGCTTCTGTTTGCTGTCCAAGACCAAGTGCTACTGGTCAATTGTAAAGTATATAGGCTTCATATGCATAGATCTATATGGCCCGATAATCATGTATGGATTTCCAGATGTTCCACTTATTAGGGGGTTTCTTTTATATCATAAATAGCCGTTCCCCTTTATTTAACCAGAAAAATGCACCAAGCTTAAGGGCCGCATGCATGGAAAAGTTATTTATTAACGCGTCTGCTTGGTTTTAAAGCCTTTCCACTGGACACCATGTAACGATATTAGGGTCCGTTAATATATTTGTAATCGTTTAATTGGCGAAATAAGCAGAGGTTTTACTATAGGCGGACTATATCCCACGAATGTAACTATAGAACTATGTGGCGTGCTATTTCTATAGGTGGAGCCGGCAGAGTTGTGAACGGGGCTTTCATGGTACTTAAGGGACATCGTTCAATTGTAAATCAAGTGCGTTTCAACCCTGACACCTACATGATCTGCTCCTCTGGAGTGGAGAAGATTATAAAGGTGAGATCTGATCACTTATTTGTGCCTTCATTTTTTTATTTTTATTCGTCTTATTTCCGTTGTTATTATGTGGCTTTTTTCAATAAAGTCTGTAGGCCGGCGGGATTCCATCATAAAACGTTATGATCCATGATCTCCTTAAATACCAATTCATTTCTGTACCCAGCTCTAGCATATGTCTTATTTTGCAGATATGGAGCCCTTATAAACAACCCGGATGCTCTGGTGACCTCAATGGAGAAAGTGAAGATGACTCCCGCTCCTTGTATACTCATGAAGAGTATATTGGTCTTGTGCTTAACAGTGGAAGTGGTTTGTCTCATGATTACGCCAGCCAGTCCGTTCAGGAAGATCCACGAATGATGGCTTTCTTTGATTCTCTGGTGCGACGGGAGATTGAAGGTTGGAGTTCTGATTCCGACAGCGACAGCACCATTTTACAGCTTCACCCTGGCGTCAGTGAACGTTCAGCTTACAGCGACTCTGAATCTTCAGCTTCGTTACCTCCCTCGCCAGTGCAAACACCAGGGTTGTTTGACGAGACTGTCACTGCTGAGGAGTCCCAGAGGTCAGCAGAATTCCCTTCTACAAGACAGGAGTTGTCACCCCATGAGCTACACTTATTAGCATTAAGAAGATGCAATGATAAGCGGCTGTGTGCCCCCTCCAACAACTCAGACACCGACGAGAATGCCTGCGAAACGGAAACAGAGAACGAGCCTCTTCCTCGACCGCAGTCCCCAATTCCAGAGGAAGAACTTTCCAGCACCAGTAGCAGCGATGAAGAAAGCAACCTTAATGATAGACGTGCCACAATGCGTCAACGCAACGCACTCCGCCATCGCCAGAAAATGCAACGGGAGGAAAGAGTCAAACTAAGCAATGAAAGCGCGTCAACTGTTGTTGGCGAAGACGTGTACGATTATCCTCAATTAACAGTGGATGAACTTTCAACGTCTTCAGATTCATCACCAGAGAGAAGTCGTCCAAAGGAGGTGGGAAGAAAGTCTTCGTTTTGCTCTAGCATAAACTCCGTCGAGAGAAAGATATACAAGGCTTATAAGTGGCTGCAATACTCGTATACATCCTACTCTAAAGGAAAAGAGGGAGAGCCATCCAATGCAGATGGGGAAGGTGAAGAGGGAAGGCCAGGGTGTAGCGGAAGGCGTAGTGTATTGCCGCATTCAAATGAAAATGACAATCCCGTTGCATCTCCTGCACAAGGCGATGACGTTTCTTCAGACGCAAAGCATTCTGCACAAAGAGATTCCACGCCAGAAAGCCTTAGCACTTATCAGAGTGAGAGACAGCTTTCCTCAGAGGATCTAGAGAACACTTCACAAGACAGCGGGTCCATAGAGTGTCCCTCAGAGACTAAGAAACTGAATGGGGTGTCCATCCACAGAGAGGTTTCACTTTGTTCAGAAGGTCCTTGTGGTCAGTGTGGAAGTGAAGAAGCACAAAGCAGCCAAAACTACCAACAGACTCTAAACCGGCGATCCCCATTAAGCAGGGAGTTTCCTCCTCCCATGAATATAAGCATAGACCATTCTGTTAAAAGCCAGGTGGAGGAGGAGGTAGAAGGTGATCAGACGGACATTCTCTGTACACATCATAGCAATGGACATTTACATTGTCATTCACCCGTCTCTAGTAATAGTAGACAGAGCTGCGGTGAACAAGAAGCTACGGCGGCATTATCTTGCTTTCACTCCAATTTGGACAGTGCCGTCCCGTCACAGGGGGCATCCTCAGTGCATAAGGACTCGTGTCTAACGGCAGTAGGTACGCACACATGTACCAAAGAGGTCTTCACAGATCATACAGACGCCAGTGGATACCAGGCATCCAGCGGAGTGAAAAGGCATCGGCCGGATCACGAAGAGCCAGGGGACTCTTTTTCAGAGAAGAAAAGGAAAACATAAAAACCTACTTTAAAAAGTACTAAAAGTTATGCAGTTGGGTTCCGATGTGTGGCTATGTGTTACTGACTCCCTAAGTCAATATATACCTGGCTTAATTGGTTTTGAACATGTGGCACAGCCAAAGTTTAGTTTGCACTAATGAAAACTGTTTCTCCTTTAAGCTATTTTTATAATTTCCTCCTTCCCGTTCTGTTGATATTTGAGCGAACGGGCATCTGGCGCCCCCCCCCCCATGTTTTTGGGTGGTATCTTTAATACAGAATATAAAAACTGTGTTGGTGGCTTTTGTTTTGTTACCTTCTAAGTGATGAACGATAGAGGAACTTACCATCAAATTCATTTCCAAACAAGGCTTTTTTTTTATTTTCTGAACAAATTTCTGTATTTAGTAATTAATTTGTTTGCAACCAAACAGCTTTCAGAATTACCCCACAGATTAAAGAAAAACCCTTCTCCCACCTATGTCTTGTTTGGGTGTTCATTTGCAGAATGCTTCATCTTGCTCTTGTTGGTGCTCCTTAAGGTTGAGGAACACCCTGTGCATGGCTCAGGACAGCACTTCAGCTGCTCCCTGCCTCCTCTCTGCCAAGTGCCATGATGTCATAGAAGTGCCATGATGTCAAAGACGCATAGAGAAGATACAGCATTCTTTGGAGGTTGTGCCGCTGTACACGGGCCAGTTACAAAAGGAAAGGACCTTCTAAGTAATCTGCGCACTCTAGGGCCCGATCCCCAATAGGACAATCTGCTGGTGATTATGCAATCGCCGGGTCCCGTCACCTAAGCAGTGGTGTGTCTTGGCTGGGTGCTGCCCTAGGCTGGGTTACCAGCCTGTAGTATAATTCTGGTCACCCAGATTGCAGATCCTCTCATAAAAATAAAGACTGCGACTGAGACCAAGTAGTTGCGCAGAGGTTTGACAGCATGTGACTAGCTAAATAAACTTAAAAATACTTGATGGTAAAGTTCTGCATGTTACCATGGAAAACAACATCCCACTTATTACAATTCTTGCTTAGGCGGTTATCGCTTCAGCACCAAACTGACAAACTGTAATTATTCAGCGACTTGGTAAACCGAGCACAGACAGCAGATGTGAGCTACCT
Source organism: Spea multiplicata (assembly GCA_009364415.1). NCBI lineage: Eukaryota > Metazoa > Chordata > Amphibia > Anura > Pelobatidae > Spea > Spea multiplicata. The sequence continues at coordinate 29,667,863 of VKOC01000008.1, forward strand.
GAAAGAAATTGCCAGAAATGTAATTAAAAGGCCAGAGGCTGTATGTCGCAACAAGCGCTGCAGGTTTAACCCTTCGAGTGTCGGGGGGGTCAGGACACATTTCTCCCTGTAGGACGAGCCATACAAGTAGTTTACGCTTTACTTAGTGCCATACTTGGGAATATTCAGGCTTCGGCTACCGTTTTTCCTGATGGCGGTCTGCAGACGTTGGTCCGCAGCGGTGGGGAGGGAAGCATGGCTCAACGTGGATCACGCAACGTGGAGATCCTCCGCAGAGACCAGAACAACGGGCGCTTCACCCGGGCAAAACCTGTAAAGTTCCCAGGCATGCCTATATATATAAATATATATATTGATTTATGTGCCAGGACAACTTGAGTTATTCATTTAATGGATACCATGTAGCCAATCACACGATGTAACAATAAATATACAAATAAAAATATTTACACATATCTATGCCAAACCAAATAGAGTAAGCAAAACTATATTCGGCAATCAGACTTTACAGTGACTTAACCTTCTTGTATAGAAGGTCATCGGCTTTTTCCTCCACTTTAAACATCAAGCTTTCCTCTTTCTCTAAAGCTTCTTCATCATGAAGAGGAGACTTAAAAGAACTTATTTAACTATACATCATACAGGGTCAGCCAAGCTCTTCCCGCAGCAGAATTTTGCTGGGGTGGCCCCTCTCATGATGTATAGTAACATCAACAAGTTGGAACCAAAACTCTCTCGTCAACACCCTCTTTAGTGAATAGACCCCATAGCCAAGGCATTTAATGCACATCATCCTCTATTTCGCGCAGCTCCTTGGTGAAGATTACATTGGAAAGCTCTTTTTCCTCCCGTTCCCCTAGAAGAACATTCAAAGACACAAGACTCTACCTGCATTGTCTCCGCAGACTCCACACATGCCGCTAGTGTTCTAGAGATTGTAAAGATCTTGTAACAAATACCTTGAAGGCAGAATTTTTAAACATGATGCATCAAGTTGGCAGCTCCCACATACCGCAATCATTTTGCTATTAGCGTAACCGAATGGTCACGGTGTCTATTAGATTGTAATTAGGATGAGCAAAAATCTGGGACATTATTACAATTAAAAATGAAACCAATTTACCCCACAAACTGGGTAAACTATTTATAAAAATAGTTGTCTTTCTATGTCTGCATTCAAGCAGGGATATCAACCATAACCAAAGCGCCAATTGGAAGTCTTATATAGGATCACAACACATATAGAATAGTAAGGCGTCAGCTATAGACCGTGTGACCCTGAGAAGCTGACTCTTCACCCTGAGATCGGGGCAAAAACCCTGAGCGTTCCCAGATTTGTAAAAGTAGCAACAGCCGGGGCAATTGTATTGCATTCCATGTGGCCGCTCACGTCCTGGTTTTGATGTTAAAGATGCTGTTTCACCTACTCTTCTGACTTTAACAGTTTCGTAACTCTCTTGAAGAAATGTATTGGCTTCATCTGGACCTCACTCTCAGTAGCTCCTGTTACAGATATAAAAAACTGTCTCTGGAATGTATTCCTAAAACATCTGAGCTGAAGCACCTTCCAGATGGTGTGTTCAGTGCTGCAACATGTTTCCTCCGTCAGTCACATCTGTAAATCAGATGTTTCCTCTTTATAGGCCCCGAGGTATATCTCTGAAGGCATTTCAGGAGAGCTGAGTGCTACAGCATGCTCTGTCTATATTTACCAACACCTTTAAATGTGTGTCTTATTTTGGAACGTGGGGAGCACAGTGAACAATGGGATAAGATGAAGACGTTAAAGGTTGAAGACATGGTGCGGGTTACTCTATGCATTTGCACTATGTGTCTATCTGTGAACACACTTGGGGACTCTTGAGTTTTGGGCTCCGGGTATCACTGATTACTGAGCCTCCAGAACAGTCTTCGATCTCTCGATGGGAAGACTGGTGTTTGGATCTGCTTCTGCCCACCTCATGCCCATCTCCAAGCCTCCTGAAAGTAACTTCTGTTTCCACACATAGCTGTTCTCAACTCCCCATTATTATACCAAGTCCCTCCTTTGGACCCACAGCTCTCTTCCCTGATGTCACCAGATCCTTGGAACTCCGTGTGAATGGTGCGTCTGAGAATGTCACCATGTCCTCATGTTTGGGAACTTCCTTGGGTGGGCTACCTACATGCAAAAGCAGGGCCTGCCGCAGACAGCCTTTAGTAAGTGAGGAGCGGGAGTGATATCTCTCCTCTCCCTGGAGAAAGAAGAACCTGACCCGGAGATTGACTCCAGGTCATTCCCAAAGAGTTTCTAGGCATTCATGTGCTGCAGAAATAAATGACTCCATTGTGTATATGAAGAGCTGAAAATGTTTTTTTATAATGAAACGATGTAAACTAAACATGTATGACACAAATCATATAAAAAGTCCTAGTAAAGCTCATCCTTTGACCACACCCACTCAAATTACTTCACATGGCCATTTGACATGTTAGGGATGACATCATACCGCGACATGACTAAACGTACAGTATCCGTTTGTCTTAGTCTGTCAATTCTCGTCATACCCTTGAATTTATGTATTGTATTAAACGCTGCATAGATTGTTGGCGCTATATAAATAAAAGATAATAATAAGCCAATTATTTCTTACCCTTTAAACTTTTTTGTTTCATAGCCCAGCTTCCTGCTCAAATGATGTTGAAAGAAAAATTGCTTCCCCTGCATGCTTAAAATAATACAAATGCGACGTATATAAACATATGCATACGTGTCTTTTAGGAATATTTAAACATCTTCTAATTCCATTTACAAAGTTAAAAATATTCTCTCAATGACTTGTCCGTCCAAACATCTAAAGCATCTAATGCTCCAACGAGGAGAGACATTTGTATTTGCAAGTTTGGCACAAACTCACAATATAACGGCAGATAGCTGTATGGCCACTGTCCACGCTGCCGTATTGGTGGCCCAAGTGGACCTGTGGGTGTAGTGCTGGTTGGGGTACGCCACCCCGTTCTGCCCTGTGTTGGCACGCAGGGGGGACATGGTTTGTCCTGTGTCCATGACCCCAGCTCCTGCTTAAAGGGACACTCCAGCCATCATGGTCACCTTAATGCATAGAATAGCTGCGTGATCCCTTTAAATGAATGGGAATGAATGGAAATGAATGCGCGCAGAAGTGCTCTCCTGGCAGTGATTGGCTGCTTTAAACCAATCGAATCTGGGGCAAATTGTGGGGGAGAGGTGGCTGTACTACGAGTTTTGTACTGCCAGGTAAAGAATGCATTTCTAAGTAATAAAGTACCCACATTAATGGATGGTAAGGCTGCCTGGCGCAGTGTCCCCTGCATTTTCTATGGGATCAGTTTAACCCTTTCATTCAGGATGCTTATGGAAAATGTATAAAACAGGACTGCTTTAAAATCGTTGCTCTGCATGGTGCGTTTTTAATAAGCAATCTCGCTAACAGGGGGCATCTGGGGATTTGTTGCTCCCATTCCTTTTATATTAAACATAATAAAGTTTCTAGACTTTTTATTCCCACTAACCACATTCTGACAGCTAGCACTCTCATCATGACCGGCAGCGCTACCTACTCTGGCTGGGCGTGATGGGAAGTCGCAGTTCAGATGAGGCACCAAGTGTTTCTACTTTGAGACGTTTGACCTTTGTGTCCCTGGGATTAGTTGAAATTTGCAAATTATAGAAAGGAAACATTCTATGTAAATCCAAGACACTTGAAATAGCAACTAAGGGCTGAGAACTGCTGAGCCTTTCATTTAACCCCTACCTATCCATTGGTTGCTATGGTGATTGCCTTAAATTGAGCTTTCTAAGTGAGTTTTACCTCGAGACTCTTGAAATATTAACCGTTTAATAGTCCATCACAATGAGTCTATTGTAACTTACTAATGATGGCAACCATATGGTTCTAATAACTGTCCATATGAAAAACCTATATTCAAGCAGGGAGTGATCCAACCAGGAGAGGTTTAGCGCTTTCTGTCCTATAGGGGCATGTAAAGCACACATAAATAGCACACAAACGCTAATAGCACCTGCTCCGAACCCTTGGGATTTAGGACATGATGTCATATCCTGGCGCTCCACTTTTAAAGAAAGCGCGTGGCCCTCCATAGTGTTAATTGGCCGTTGGGGAGATCAGTGATCTTCACGCTTTACATTTGCCTGGATACCACATATCATACTGGCAAACACAGCCGTCAATCATTGTTTTACAGATGCTGGAGCTCGGGATTTTAGTTGTCCAAGTTCCGTAGAAAGGCTCACGACATCCTGTGGCCTTCACCCAGGTTCTAGCGAAGCTTCTGCTCTGGAATTCCACCCGGTGGGCACCTTGTCATTCCGTACAAATGACCAAGCACGTCAATAAAATGTAATTTGTGCTTTCTAGTCTCTTATTACACAACCCGGTGGCTCTCGTCCAAGTCTTGTAGAACATTTGTAGGTGAGAGTTCCAGTGGTTTCCTTTTTTTCCGGTGTTTACGATGCTTTTATCCCGGTAGCACTGCCGGGCAGGCCGCGCTTCCTATTACACATCACAATACACCATGCAGGACACGTTATCCCGATCCCCATCTCATAACAAGCTGAGCCACGAGCAGCGGTGACATCACCCCCACGGCAGCCAATCAGGGGCTTACCAATACTATGCCCATATAAGGAGAAGCTGTGCTTGGCTCCCATGCCTTACCTTACATGGACGGGAAGCTCCTGACCCCCCCCTGCATACTTTGCAGTGTAAACCCGGGAAGCTCTAAAGTCAGCGAGCGTTTACCCAGGGTTCCCTCCAAAGCATTGTCTCGCACGCCGGCCGGCCACCTTTTATCCCGGTTTGCATATACGAAGACATTGGCAGACTACAGATGAGCCAAATAAATTAATAAAATAACTTCCTTTTTTAGACTAGACATGCTGGTCTGATGCCACCTTTAGTGGAAAAAAATACTTATAAAAAGTAATATATGCAAATATATAAACATCTCCATGATACGTATATATCACAGGTATGTATCACGGAGATATATATATATATATATGTCTATATATATATATATATTACAGAAATGTATCATGGAGATATGTTTATAAATATATCCCATTTTACAGCACTGCATAATATTTTGGCACTATATAAAACAATACATAAATAATAATATATCACAGATATATATCATGGAGATATGTTTATATATATTACAGATATGTATCACGGAGATATATATATATATATATATTACAGAAATGTATCATGCAGATCCGTTTATAAATATAACCCATTGTACAGAGCTGCATAATATTTTGGCACTATATAAAACAACAAATAATAATAATATATCGTCAGATATATTTATCATGGAGATGTGTTTATATATATTGGATATGTATCACGGAGATACAATTTTAGTTAAGTGTCATTGAATATATCACGTTAACCACTGATTCATTTATATCGTTTTGATGAACTTGTCAATAAAAATCTCTTTAATCATTTGACAATATAATTGAATATTAATCAGGACATTTTGTATTTTTTTCTCAGTAAGTCAAAAGTACTATGTGATGCACAACCTGTCCTGTTGACCCATTGTACAGCGCTGCAGGATATGATAGCGCTATATAAATGAATAAATGATAAAAATTGTGTAAAATAAACACGCCTTCTACGTATATGCTAAAATATAGAAGAAAAAAATATAAGGGCTGCAATACCCGAGTGAATTTGAATATACAGCACTGCAGAATATGTTGGTGCTACGGTATATATATCTATATATATCTAGATATAGATATATTATATTTATATATAACCTGGGTGCTATGAGCCTTCAGTCCAATCCTAGATTGCTGGTTGCTGATATAACATAGAGGATTGTGGTTGTACACATGCATGCTTAACCCTCCCAGCAGCCATAATTGTAGTTTTTTGTATTTATTTTTTATGGCGTCTGAGATTAAACATACCTAACATATATATGTGCTACCTAATTAGCTAGCATAATGTATAGGTGAATAGTAAATGGTTACCATTTTCTTTTTAAGCAACAGCCTAAGTAAGGTAAGTCCCATAGAAGGTGCCATAGAAGAAGCACGTTTTGAGTCGGAGACTATCGCAGCCATCAAACGCACTGTAATGCATATGGTACCTGTGTGTCACCTTATATTCTTTTAAAGTTTTTTTTAGTAATCAATATGTTTATAGGGACTCAACAGAACTCTCCCCCCCAGCTCCTTGCCTGTACATCAAACTCTCCTCTGGTGTATTTACCTTGGGCCTGACCCAGTTGCCCCTTTACAGCCACCGTCCTCGCGGTGACTTAAAGGCCCACATCGCCTTTTAAAGCACTAATTAGAGGCTGGTCCACTGGGGTAAATGGGCCGGTTGGTGAGATGAAGGGCCTGTAGGAAGGCACTCTGGATGAAGGCTGACAGTTAACTGTTAGTAAGTTACCATTTGTAACTCTGTACGGTGGCATTTGTCACTGTCCCCTGGTGGATCGATTGGGAAAGCAGAGACACTGCACGCTATGAAAGGAAGCACTCAGTACCGCAGAAATGTAACCACCAGAGAGGCGTTTCTTAAAAAAGTTTCAGGTTCAGGAGGTTTCCGTCTCAGTCTGGCGAGTGTGAATAACGCAAAATGTCCCTGCAGTCACTCCCTGCAGGTTGTGAAGCCCAGCATTCCTTGCATTGTGAAGTTATATTGTGTTTGTCGTGTTGTTAGTAGGCAAACAAGAAAGCCATTTAATAATATTCATTAACTCCAACATTTCCAGAGATATGGACACACATGGTCCTGGTCCGTCAATCATTGAAGCGCCGATATGGAAACATTAACAGGAATAGCAATAGAACTTATGGTGGTGTGTAGACACCTAGCCCCAGGGTGAGGTTGCCATATGGGCCACTTTTGAGGGACACACACATACATTTCACATACTGCTGAGTATATAATATACAGTATGTAACATGCTGCTCTGCAGTGTCTGCGATGTATAAATTACTTGGACATACATCCCACATACTACAGGGCAGCACTTTACATGTACTGATCAGTAACATGTAAAAATGTATGTGTTCCTCAGAAAAAGGTCCATATGGCTCCTTCCGCAGGGACACACACCAGTTACTGCTCTCCTCCTGGATGTCCTGAAAGAGGGAGCTGGTTATCCTCCTTTTCCTTATTCTCCTCCAGTAGTGATCTATGGTTTACTCAGCTGCATCCTGTAATGCAGTTCCTTAAAGGAAGACATTATGGCGGCCTCATAGCAATAAGCTGAGCCACGAGCAGCAGTGACGTCACCTCAATGCAGCCAATCAGGGACATACCACGACCATGCCCATATAAGGAGATGCCGTGCATGGCTCCCATGCAAATGCCCCGTGGGTTGCAGGCCTAGAGCGCCACATACTTACCCTCCCTTCTGCTTTACTGGCAGTGGGTGGTTGACAACTGGATACTGTACATGAAGCCTGGCTGGACGAACCTTCTGTACATCATAAAGCTCCAGGGCCGCTTTTCATCCTCAGTCTGGCCCTGGTGCACAAATTTCCACTGCCCTGCTTCCCATGTCCAAAAACAAATGTGTCATTACCAGCATTGGCTAAACTGCATCGTCCTACTAGACCATCAATGATGGCGGCTCAATTAAGGAAGATGAGACAAAATGGCTGCAGAGGTCCCGATAATGTTGCTTTGGGACATTTGGGCAGTGGTTCTACACGTATAGCAAAGCAGCCATGTCTTTCCTTCGCCAGATGTACTTTCACTGTTTCAATGTCTCTGACATCCACTGCCAAAGTGTTTCTGACTTCCCCTCCCGTGAGCCTCGTTCCCCAAGACTTTTACTTTATTTGTGTGAGTTCAGACTTCCTTCCTGTTCACTCACATTCCCTATAACTCAGCAGTAATACAGTGCAAAGCTTTTATCCCAAAAGCAGTTCGGGGAACACTTGTCAGCGCGGTCTGATCTGAACATTCCTCGGTGCACATTAGGAGACATGTACAATGCAACATTGTTCACATTAGATTGCTCCTGTAAATAACCCTTCTAAAAGGAGCGGCTTCTCTAGATCACGGAAATCAGCAGGTACCTTGGGCATTTCACGATTTATGAAGATCCAACATAGTCCTCAATGGCGTACAATTGCCAGACACAACATTTACAGGGTAGTTAGATGTTTAGACACATTGTAACAGAAGGTAATGCTGTCCCTGCTCTAGAAACATGACAAAAACAGTACAATCTGCATAAAGTAGGTGTAAAGGTTCCAAGGTTCAAAGTGGGTCAAGCAATGGTCAATGTATCTAGTGGGATCCTGATCTGTCAATCCATCTTCTCGATATGGCAGGTGAACATCAAGACCTATAAGATATAATGTTTATGTCTCAGAAGGTCTAGCTGCTCAGCACTCTTGCAGTCTCAATACCTGATGGTCTAGAGTGGAAAGAGAAAAGTCTGTAAATCTGCCATGCAGGTCTCTCCTTGTGGCTCCCAGGGTTTTAAATGACTTAACAGGTTGGGGATCGTGAACCTGGTACCCTGAGTGTAGCATGGCAGAGGGCAGGAGGGCATGTGTCTCTTTGTCACTGCTCCAACAATAGGCCGCCAGGCGAGGTGACCATAAGACAGGAAGAAAAGATTAATGAGAGGGGGTATTCATTGACAGGGGTACCAGGGCCCAATTACCCCTCTGACTCAGACCAACTTCATTTGTGATGCTATTATGTTTCCCTGGACAGCTATAAGCCTAGTGTCCAAGTTTGTAATTCATTTCATTGTTGGCGGAACCCAAAGCCACCACATTGAAAACACCTTGTTCATTAAAACGTACCTGCCACAATATTTGTTCACAAACAAACAATAACAATAACACAATTGTGATATGTCACTAAAACAATCAAGGCAGCAGTTGAAACTTTAGTTAATTAAAACGGTTGGAGAAAATGTTTGTTTTGTTCTTTGATGAACCTGACGTTCCCTGAGCTCAAAGTAGGCGCATTTGTGCATATTAATAGAAACGGAGCTTGTATTATGATGGCGGATTTGTTCTTTTTGACAACCAATTACTACATCCGTTCTCTCTTCAGGAGAAGAAAGACCCCAAAGAGGCATGCTTTAGGGAAACTAGGATGGCCAGAGATACACATTTTTGTCATTGCTTGCCTTGTTTCTTTGCTGCATCGTTGCTTTCTATGTCTAGCCCTCTTAGCTCCCCATTCTCTTTTTTACTGAATTCTCCATACCAACCCTGACCCCAGGATAGGGCGAAACTCCAAATTTATCTGCATGCACCTGGAACCTGACCCCAGTTATCCCAAGAGCACAAACATTGCTGTGCAAATAGTGTCCTTATGGAACTTTTATGGTGCCAGGAGAGCTAGGGGTAAATATACATCTTGGAAAGTAAACCTCACCCCTTTTCTAACGCCCTATTCCTTGTTCCACTTTGTTCCACTCAGCTCTTCGGTACCAGGCCAAATGCCATCCTTGATATTGGCACATTTACCAGTTATTTCATGATGAATGGTAAAGAGGTTCTCAGAGAGTTCCTAGAGAGAGTTGGGTTCAGCTCCTAGAAATCAAGGCCACCAAGCAACCAGAACTTCCCCATTTATTGGGGGAAAAGAGAAGTTTGATGACCAGAATGTGCTTCTAGCAGCTGGCGCTCATGGTGGCCTATTCTGTTTAATCATATATAACCCAAACATATGTATCTACTGCCAAACCACATTAAGACATAGAATTTAACCGCAAGTATCCATCTCATCTAGTCTTCTCACTTAAATCCCATGTGTGCTTAACTTCCCTCATTGTGTTAGCATTGACCACAACTGATGGGAGGCTGTTCCACATATCTACCACCCTCTCAGTAAAGTAAGTCTTTATTAAATCTCTTTAATAAGTATTGAAATGCTTCCATCATATCCCCTCTCTCTTCTATACCTACTGACATATCTTAGATAAAATAATATATATATTACATATATAATATGCAGATGTTGAAGTCACCAAAGCCATTCAACATCATTTGCCCTCCAGAAGTAAAATTCTAGCAGGCTGCCCCTCCCCTGTATAGTGCATTCCAGGCTTATTACTGGCACCGGTGCCGGGGAAATGATTCATCTCCCGGAGAAAGGAAAAAAAGTGCTTTCTAAAACGTCTTAAGCTTCATAAAACACCGCAATCGCTGCTATTTCATTAAAAAGCAGAAATAAGTGCGAAGGAACAGGGTAATAAACACACGAGAAGTCACACTGATTGATGGTCTCTGTCGCCAGTAGCAGAACTAACAGCCATGGCTGCGCCCCAGCCAATCAGATCGCTAGGAGAGGTGGGCTGGGCTGGAGCAGGGCTGCCCCCTCCCGGGTAGTTACGGATCCTTCGCTCGGTTACGTTGGTAGCGCTGGCTACGCGTTCGGATCTGCTGTCGATCCCAAAAGGGGGGAAAAACCAAGTTCAGGACCACCGCAAGTACCGAGATCGGGCAGAATAACGCGAGCTCGTGATGGATCATCATTATGATGGGCAGCAGAACGACTACATGCAGCCAGAGGAGGACTGGGACAGGGACCTCCTGCTGGATCCAGCCTGGGAAAAACAGCAGAGAAAGGTGAGATCGCAGGGGCGATGAAATGCACTCACCCGGCCTTGTGCCAGGAGGCAGCTGGAGGCAGATCAGTGGGCGAAGGGCAAAGGGGGGTAAATCCTGCCAGGCTCCAGATCCATGGTGGGGCTAAACGATCCCAGGTTCATCCAGAGAGGAGATGAATGGCAGGGTTCTGGAAGCCCCCATAAGTGCCTGCAGTGGATTCGATCCATAGTCATTTAGGGCTTCTTAGTTGCCCAAGTAGAGCCTCCTCTTCCCAACAAGTCCTAGATATAAGCTGCAGACAACCACATGTATTCTGGGAATCACCCACCTTTTGTTCCCTGTGCCATTCTAGTTCTAGATCCAACAGAATTCTGGATAGAGAACCCCACATCTAGTGGTGCTTTGGTCCTGGGAACTAGATCTTCCCCGGCAGGATGTAAAGTATCTGTTTTGTGATACTATAGTATCTGGAACATTTGTTTCCAAACACTGAGGCTCCCCAGCTGTATTCCACAAACACGCATTACTCTAGACCTGCGACTGGCACGGGGATTGCTGTCACCTATAGCCCAGATTCTAGAAAGCTGCTTAATATCTGAAGAGGTGAATGCTGCAGCTGTTCGGGAGAGGCTAATGACTGCATTAGCCTTCCATAGTCCAGGCTGATTCTAGAGGCCAGATCAAGTGGGTAAAGCCACTTAGCGGTTGGTGCCCAACCCCTCTGAACCATAGGGTTTGGCTTGTTGAATTGTTATCTGGAATGCTGTGTTTTGCTATTGTGACCCCCAGTAATTCTGATATATATATATAATTACAATTACACACTAAGCGAAGGCAAACTCCAAAATAGGGTGTGGAATTGTCATATAGGGGTGGTGGCTTCCTATTATATAGCCCTGGAAGGCAGTAGGAAGTTATAAGTGAGAATCTGGATTCTCTAATTTGGTCAAATTACATTTTAAATATAGAAACTATCCTTATCATATGAATCGAATACCAGAGATCATATCATTGATAACATTTAAAGCAAGCCTGAAACCCATCTGGTAAAGAACATATCCATCTCTGTCCTAAAGACATTCATAAATGACCCATAAAAGTTCTAGACTAAGCTTCTGGTAGTAGCTCAAAGTCTTACTCCCACCAGCCCAGGAGGCAATTATCTGCCCCCCCCAGCCGTTCCCTGATAGTAGCCTTGTGAGTATGTGCTTATGACTTGAAATTGTAGGCAATAGTTCTTCCTCATATGTAGTGGGTGTGGATAGATTACCGAGTGTGAGTATGAATGAATGACCTCGTGATTACGTCTGCATTTGGAGATGTGGTCTGTATCAGGAATGTGAATTGCACAAGGGCAATCTGATTATTTTCATTGTATGCGCGATGTAACCACGGCTAATTGTCGGGAATGGGGCTCTTAAAAACCCCTGGCTGCCCAGACTGTTATCGTAAAGAACGAGGATCTCAAATAACTATTTCTGGGTAGCCTCTAGAAATAAAGTACGGAAAGGTACAATAGAGGATTGTGGGTGATATAGTCTTTGGTGGGGATTGTTGTACTTGGTGTATGGTAGGAGCAGTAAAGGCAGGACTGTGTGTTGAGGGAAGCAAAGTCCAGAAAAGTCTTGGATTTCTGGTCTCCCCAGGGAGGGATCTGTAGCCACGCAGTCAGTGGGTCGTACATCCGTCTGGGAGCTTGGGTGATATAGGCTGTTACATACTTAATGTAAAGGAAACGTATATATGTTTTGATGGTGTGCATTTTGGACTCCAATGTGCAAGTCAATGTTGTGCGTGATGTTTAGTGGTTTATCGGTTAGCAGTATAATTGGGTTAGGGTATTTTTCGTGAGTGGAATGCTGTGGAGTTGTTTAGGGGACCCTATTGCTTTCACAAATGTAAATTGTTTTATTAAAGCTACCTGTAGTTTAGTTTGTTTCAAATATATTTCCTGTCCCAAAGTTACCCCCTCCTAACTTCAGTCCTACCCCCTTCAATTCCCAACCTGAGCGAAGGCTGCCTGAACCTTTGGCCTCATTATGAAGGTCAGCGGTTAGATGATAACCGGGGGAAAAATCATTTCACTGAACGAAGGAAAGCATTCTTGGGTTATTATCATGCCTGAGAATGTCCAGGCTCTGCCTACCCAGCACCAGACGTGGTAGGAGGGGAAGTAGGCAGGGAGTTTGGTGGGTCTCCATACCACTCCCGCGACCTAGAGATTGTCCGCAGTGACCCAGTAAAGCTACAGTTCGCTCAGAGCTCCTGGAGTAAGAACCAGAGAGTTATTGAGTATGGTTATTACCTACAGGCCAGCCAGGTGGCCATGATCAAGAGTTTTCCCCGGAGTGACCAGGAGACCCGAAACCTGGAGAGCTCCAGGCATGCTCCTCGGGAGAACTATCAATCTGTTGTATGAACAGTAAAGCAGTTTTTCCCCCATTATTTTGGAATATGTTTCTAAGAACATTGTGGCGCAAGTACATTCCAAGTCACAAGCTTCTAACTTGTATGACATTGAGGAGGTATACTTTGACCAATACCTGACCATTTTTGAACCTTCGCTTTAACAAATACATTCATTTTTATTAAAAATGTATATCTTAACAATGACACTGGCTCCTTTAATGGTTAATTCCTCGACCTTAAGATTTACTGGCTCTTTAAGGTTTTCATAGTAACACACTTGCCGTCATTCCCTGTTTGCTGAGAACATACTAGTTACCCTCTCGCACCTGGTGACTTGGTTGGACAGATTGTAAGTTCCCAAGTCCTTGGAATAATTTTCTTTTATTCTTGTTTTGTTTAGAACGTGACCGGATAAAATATGGATTAGGGTGATAGGACATATAGACGGTATAACACTGAGTGACCCAGAGAAGAGTGACTCCTGTTCTGATGGACCTCTCTGTCTACCCTGAGCCTGTTTGGCTCGTGCATGGATTCCGCAAGCCAGCAGTGGTTATGGCTCGTCTCCGACTGCTTGTCCCATGCAATGTCCAGCTCAATTACCTCTTATATAGTAAGGGGGTTACATATTTTCGCACATTTGCAACTTTTGTGGACCATATACAATTCTTTTCAGGAGCTGGGCTTCAAATATCCCCCAACTAGGGACGCTTGACTCTATCCATAGCCCGTCTGTGTATTCCTGATACATCCTCATATATATGTTATTTGGTGTGATCAACACAAAACATGATCGGTGTACTGAAATTAAGGGCTGAAACCCCTTTTTCTCCATAGAATGCTCTTTATGGAGTAGTGAAGGCCTCAGCATTTGCTGCCATAGTCTTCCTCCCCAGGCTTAGAGTGCGTGCCAGATCTGCTGCATGCAGAATAAGGAAAGCTGGATCTGCTGGTTATTAACTATGTGGCCCCAGAGGTATCAACATACTTGTTTGGATTCCTATAAGAGTGCTTATTGTATGGCGAGGGTACTGGAAACAGAATGACTGCAGTGTGAAGTGTGAGCACATGGGGCAAGCCCTAGAGCCTTTAATCCTTCTTACAAACGTTAAGATCGCAGTCCTAGGTCACAGTGTGAATAGTGCATCTGTTCACATCAAAGAGGGGTCATTCTTTGGGGTTTGCAGGCATGCTGGCAGATGTATAGTTGAAGAGCTGTAATTACCTGGACCCTGCGTCCATTGCTGGTGAGCAGGCGGGAGATACCCGCATCGTATGATATATTTGTGTAGCCCGCATTTTGGCCATACTTGGATGTTTCCCTGTTTCGTTCTCCTAAGGCATTGTTTTACCTATACCATTTAGCAAAATGTATACATAAAATGTATCTCTATGGTGGTTTTTTCCCCCCGTTCGTGACTCGTAAGAATCCTCACTGTCTATTAAACCCGACAGACTCCTCACTACAAACGTAAAATACACAGAACATAAAAACGGTCTACAGATGCAATGGCGTAACAAAACAAACATTGCCACACCGACACACTACTTAACATCATGTAGTAACACTTACACATAAGCAGTGTTGAGTAAAGCATGGTTTAACTTTTCAATAGCAACATAATAGCGTTAAACTCTGGGCATCAAGATGGGATCAGACCCTATAGACGGTCCAAAATCCTTGGCCCTTTGGCAGATATGGGTAACTCGTCCAAAGGATTCTGAGGACTTCTCCTAAAGGTTAATAAATCTGTCCTCCTCGTGAGTTATATAATGATTTTCCGCTTGGTGAATGTGTCGTCCGGTTTGCTGGCAGGCTGTTCCGTTTATCTACCACCCCCTCAGCAAAGTAAAACTTCCTTCCATTACATCTAAGCCTCGGCCTTCTAGTTTTTAGATTATTATTTTGGTGATGTCGTGATTGTGTTGTACTTGATATTATCAAGGTGAGATACTGTGAATCCTTGTCATGTGTCCATGCCGACCTGTGAAATGTGACCAGAATAGTCATCAAAGGGGCTTGCTCGCCAATAATGGGTAACTGATGAGTGATGATAAAGTGTCGCATTACTTACAACTGTTCAAAAATGGTCAAAGAGTCCACCTTTTGTGTTAGATGGTATGGCCAGGTGGCTTTACCGAGACTTTTCAGGTGTCATTGTGACCTTTTGATGGCTAAGAAGAATAATGTCCTATATTTAAACACATATTGTTGTTTTTTGGACATGGAAGTTTAACAGGTAGATACGAAGTGATAGTGGCCAATACTATGAGGAAACTCAAACATGCATGGGATAGGCATAGGGGTCCAGACGGCTCCAACAACACAGTAAGTTTCGAGTCCTGTCCATCAAACATTCTGAGCTCCTGGAAAAGGGGGGCATCAGGTATCAGGCAGAGGGATTTGGGTCTTTAAACAGGACGCTTGGGAGGTAGCGGTTCTGTATGCAGAACAGTTCTGATGGCAGTATTTAGATTGCAATAACCAAAAGTAATCGCTGTAAAGCAGCTGGGGAATGTATAAATATTGGTGCAGTTTCTTAAATCTGAGAGATCTCCTCCCCCGTGTTGAGATAATTGAGACATTTCCCTTTACGTTAGGTTTCATACGCCGTGCAGATAACGCTAGAATATGTTGGCAGAGAGTTTGATGACTGCTGCTTTATTTCTTAGTCTCACAGCACCTCTCTCCCTGTTTCCGAAGCGGTGTACATGTGTGAAACACACCTGGCTCCGTTCCTTTGACTGTGATGGTTAGTTTAGCCTACTGAGAAGCTTAATGGCCCAATGGTAGTAGCCACAGAGGAGCAGGCCGCAGCTGGGAGAGTGAATCGGGGGGATTTCTAAGTTAGACACCTTTTGTGTAATTGAAATCTGGGTATCAGTGGGGAAGGCCCAGCGACATTTGGCCTAGAGGCATGTCCTGTCGCTTGGCCTAATAATACAACCCATGCCTGTTCAGGACACATACCCCGAGACAAACCTAATAGAAAACGCTAACAAAAGCACATAAAGCATCCAGTCAGGGTTTAAATTCTGCCTAATGACTGATTGTGATATTGTGTGTAAAGCACCCAGAGGCTTGAAGACGATGGCCAAGATCATCAAGTCAGAAATGTCCAGGGGGCAACTGCCATTTTTGAGGCAAAATGTTCTTTAAATAGGAGCCGCGTCTTTTGGGAGGATAATGAGCTCCCTCTTCTCCAAACGCATAACAATTGCTGTCATAGCTGTTGACTTTTGTTTTATGCTACTGAAGGGTTAATGTTTGTAAAGAGTCTCTGGGTCATCTCCTTCTAACAAGGTTCTCAGGTATGATCACAGGTTCCTTTGTTTCCTCCGATTACATCACAATGCCTCCCATGGGCTGTGCCAAGGGAACATCCGTAGTAGCGGGCTTCGGAATGGAAGAGAGATTAAATACGGTCACACACATTATGGAATGTTTCTCTAAAGAGAGAGGCTTACAAACTCTTGTTGGCTCATACCAGGGATGTTCTTTTGTTTCTCATTTAAGTGGGGAGGCTCAAGGCTCCATTGAGTGCTTTTTAACAAGAATAGGCATTTCCAATATCCTGGTGGATCCTTAAACTTCCAGCGTCCAAAATGTCCCAGTGACTCCTATTGTATCGTCCTATGTAGAGATAGACTCTAGTGTTCCACATGATCTTTGCTGACAACGTCAAGCATGGTCACCTTACATCATCACGTGTGCAGTGACCCACTGTAGTATAAAAGGCCATTCTTAATGGATCATAAACAAGGGTTCATTATTCTATCGAGAAGGTTTTTGTCACACTTACTTAGGATGTCCCTTCCATCCCTCCAACCGGTAGGGACCTTTTGGTTCAATCGATCCTGTATTCAGATGGTCTTCTGATCCTTTTACCCACGCAAAGAGCAAAATTATTGAGAGTTAAAGAGGCAGTTTAATGTCTCTGACAGCTCCGGCAAAGAGAAAATGGAATTACACTGGATCTAACTGGTAATATATAGCATGCAAGGATATTTGTTTGGCCATCACATCTCCTGCATGAAAAATAGATCTAGGGTGGGGAAAAATGCATATGGGGGGTGGGAATTCAGCAAAATCCTCCCTCCATTTATTTGAAATGGGGGCTCCAACGAAATATAAAGAGACATCTCCGTTATCATATAAGTGCATATGATGGCCGACCTGTCCCATTTTGAAATGATCCAGGACTTTGAGAGCTTCAGTATCGAAGGAGGCGTATCTCCTGAAAAATACTACTGCTAGCTTCATTCTTTGAATATTTTAGATCGATCTGCGGGTCGTAACTATTTTCTGGCTTCTTTCAACATCAGAGTGGCTGTAAAAAGTCTGCCTGGCTGCTGAATTACACACATTTGTCAGCCCTTGCAGTTCATGTCCAAATATATTCACGGGAGGAATAAAAGTACGAGAAGAACGTTTTTTATTTCACAGAAGAAAAGGTGATGTAATCCTCCTCCTAAATTAGAGTGGAAAATGTGAATATGGACCATTGATGAGAAGTGCTACTGTTGGGTTATTAGTACATAGATTTGCCTCTCTATCAGCGAGGGTAAAAACATTATCCAGGATGGAGTGTGCATTGATTTATATAGCACCACCATATTCCTCTGCCTACCCGCGTCCTGAAAAGCTAGGGCTCGGGGCAGCTGGAGCCTGGATGTTCCCAGCTATGACTATGGGTAAACAATGATAGCTGCGTGGTCCCTTTAAATGCCCATTGGGTCCCTTTTGCAAATGCCCCATTCTCCACCCCACAGCTATACTTGCCACCAGTCAGCTGCAGTGCTAGCTTGGCGAACATTGCTTTCCTGCCATTTATTGGTTGCTTGAAGCAGCCAATCAGTGTCAAGAATAGTCGGACCATGGAGGAAGAGAGCTGCTGCAGCAGGGCTGCGTCTTCAGTGTAAGGTGTTCATGGAAGAATGCTTATTAAAATACCCACAGAGGGTTAGGGTTTGGGTTAATGTGCATTCTTCTGCATTGCGACTGTCGGTGACATTAAACTGTCCCTTTAAATTTTGAAGACCAATTAGTTCTTGTGTGCATTCGTCGTATATTTCTGTGAATGACCATCCCCGGCGTTTAACACAGGGCCAGACAGAAAGCTGCAGCAGATTTTTTTCCTCTCCCACCAGTTCCTTATAGCTGATCGCAGCCGTCTTGAGTTTATGTTCCTGTCTGGGTTTGTGGTTTAAGGCAGGACTTCAAGAGCTCCCTCATGTCCTAAAATGGAAATGTTAATCTTTTTTTCCTACTCCTGTTATAGTCGAGGGCCGGTATCTTAGGAGGAGCTCTCGGCTCTTACAAAGCCAGAGGAATCCTGTATTAGATCACTGTTTGGAATTCGAAACCCCGAAACGCTATGCTTTTAGTCACAATGTTAAACAGCTCGTTCTTGCTTTGCGCTTGGAGATCTCCATATGTGGTTGTACTAACATACGTTGCCCGAAGCTAACGCTGTGTATGTGTTCATTTATTTTCGTACGGTTCATTTCTGTACGTTTATGGTGTTTATTTTGTTAATGCGGTGATGTCATAGACACCTAATCTCCTTGTAAATGTGAATTAAACACCTGTAACTCGCGCATGATGTGTTTAATTGCACATACAGTTTTTTTTCTCTTAATTTAACATAATAATGTATTGTTTTAGTTCACTTTTTGGGAGCGTATAAGCATACCTGGGACCTCTTCAGTTTCTGCCTGAGGCTCCGGATGAAGCAGCGAGGCTCCGGGTCACTGCGGAGAATCTCCCGGCTCCCAGGAGCCGTGTAGAGGCACGCCCACTCCCCCTCCTACCACGCCTACTGGCATCAGTAGACCCGCCCACATGCTGCCTGAAGAGCTCAGGCTCTGGGGAGCCGCAGCCTGGATGTTCCCAGGTATGCCTACAAGTCAATGAGGGCCCTAAGCTTAGGGGGCAGCACTGCCTTTTTTAGGCTTCTTCGTAACAAATAATCGTAGCTGCCTCCTGACATCAAACTGCCTGTCATCTGCGCATGCACTGGGAGTGAACACTCCTCTACTAATGCTTTCTTCCCCGATCCTGAACCCAAAGGGTAATGACATGGGGGCAGGACATAGGTGTAACCTTCTGTGGTGGGGGTCTTAGGGGCTAAAAGGCTTCTTTGGAGCACAAATGTGTTCTTACCGGTGGCTAGTAAGCACACCTTTTGCTAATGAATGATGTAATTATTTAACAAAAATGCACAAAAGGTTTGCCATCATGTCACTTGCTTTTCAGCAAAATGTTTCTTGCGTAGCCAGAGGCACGTAGTATTATACTACGGAAGGGGCCAAATACCATATAAAGAACTTTTTTGGATTGACTTTTTTTATAGAACATGTAGTCTGTTTATATGGTAGCTCCACGGCACCGTATGGTTCTGCAGAATACGGTCATTATGAATAATCCCTTAATTGATTATTTTCGATATGATTAAATGCTGTGTATTGATTAACAAATTGGACAACGTCTGTATTTTCTTGTACCGGGTCGGAGAGATAAGTAACGTAGAAAGGTTGATTGTGAGAACAGAAATCAATACTTTGGAACGAGGATTTATGCCGCTCAAGTTAAATAAAGGGGATTTAATGAATGTCTGTTTTAGTTGGTTTTCTTGATCAAATCTCTCTTATTCAAATAAGGAACCTCTGGCTGCTCAGCTAAAGTCCCGTCTTCCTTTTATCTTTATTGGCGCTGATAATAACGGGGTGTGATAGGAGTGTGGCTTGGAATTTGCTTCTCAGGTGTTGGGATTGCATGTATGTGGGACCTTCCTGGAGTAAAGTGCATTTCTCCATAAAACATGGACTATGCGTTGTGATGGGAAAATGGTTTGCAAATATATAGGACCAATGCTTGCTGTTAATTATTCCTTATCACTGCTTGAAGCAGCCAATCAGCGGCAGGAAAGCACTCCCATTGATATCATGGATATGACATCATATACTGGCGTGCTGCGTCTTTTACTGCAGCCTATGGAATCCGTGCTGAACCGGCACAGTCTCTATAGTGTAAGCTGGCTGGCTGGTGCATCGTTCTGCCCCACGGTTTTGGACCAAGGGTACTGTCGCCCCTAGACCTGCTGCCTAGTTGGCCTTGGCCAGCGTAAGTCTCTGAGTGTTCGGCGGAGACCGCTAAACTACAAAAATGTTAGAAATGGGGAAACAGTATAAATGTTGATCTTGTTTCAATGTATCTTTCACGGAGTTCACCTGTGTCAAGCGTGATCAGACAGGAAAACCACAGAAAAGAAGACGGAAGCCCTCGCTGACTGAATACTCAAAAGCAAACAAGTTTTACCAGTGGCTTTCCAACCGATGGTTTGCATGTGCATGTAGAGGGAGTGAGGGCCGGTTGTGGCCTGTAATATTTTTAATTGTGGTTGGGTTAATGGAGTATTTTGGCCTAGGGGGTTTTGCATAACGTCTGCCACGTTAATGATAGTTGTTTGAGGAGTTTGTAGATCGCACTATTAGTGGCCTATTTGCCTTGTGCTCTCCTACCCTGTCCCACAGCCTTCAGAGGCAGGGCATCTGCATGATGTGGAGATCCTTGGAGGCTACTAGCTGGCCATTGTATGTAGGCAGACTAGATGGACCTTAAGGATTACCGACCATTAGGTTCTAGGTGTCCAATCAGATCTGACCTTAAAGGGGGGTCTCATCAAAAGAGAACATGGTTTTATTTCAAGCTTTGCTTGTTGGAGGTCACCATTGTAGACCATCCAGACTGGTTACGGTCCAAATATAAATATCACACAGGGTTTATTCTTTATGGCAGCGCTAATGATGTTTTATAGAGCTCAGTGAGAAGGTCCCTGTGTATGATTAAGACTGAGACATTCCGTTTGTTATAAGGCAGTATGTTTGTCTAATAGAATGGGCCAAAAGTACATACAGAAAACCACAGCTGTTGCATAGCATTTTGTGAAAATCCTTGGCTGAACCAGAAAATGGTATATTTATAAAACAAAACTGTCGGGGTTCCCCATTTAATAGGGGCATTGTGCCATTGGAACGGTATTAATAGTTAATTTTAGTTTTAATTTTTTGCAAGCTTCATTCAAACAAAGATTATTGTAAGAGTATACTGTGGAAGAATAAATAGTGTTTAGATAAAAACCTTGAGTCTGCTTAATTCTTGACCTCCCAGAAGCCGCACTCATATTGTGTGCATGCTGAGTATCCAAGACCTCCGTGATGCTTTCGTATTTGAATAGTTTGGCCATATTTTTAAATACAAAGGTGAGGAAGTCCGCCACACAAAGTATGAAATTTCAAATGTATTCAATGGTGGATTATGTTGAAGTCTGAGGCTGGTAGTGTCGACCTTGTAAATATGGCCACTTGGTGGAAGCAGCCAATCGGTGGCAGGAAAGCTCCCCCAATGGGGCATTTTCCACGCACCGGGGTCTGAAGAAGAGTATCTTCTGAAGATGTCGTGTAGGGTGATGTGTTCATCTGCCCACATCTCCAATGGGGAGGGAAGAGGGGCAAATAGATATGGGGCAAGGCTATGCATTGCCATATTGGCTGGGGTAATTAATGTGTGACTTCTGAAATACAGAAGAAACAATCTAGAAAGAAAGCACTTGGGAAGAAAATAAGATCTGCCAAAGATGTAGAGTATAGATGAGCTCAACTAGCTCCCGTCACACGGAGGTAATTAGGAGACGGGGCAAATAGTGGTGTAAAAGTCTCCAGATAGGTTAGGAGGTAACAGAGACTTTTGTGGCGGCTCTTGGATCTTATAAAACCTTGCAATAAGTTTAGCACTCTGTGTGCTTTAAGCTTTAATCCTAAAAATGTAGTTGATTTCTGGTTGCCATGCCAATACCTTAGTTACTACATGTTACTATAGTAACTCAACATGATCGGTGTAAGTGTTTTTGATTTATTCCCCCCCCATTGAACGGTAAGCTAGTTCGCACAAACTGGACTCTGTGATGGAGGCGTAGAAACGCAAATATATAGATATCTACGTTTGGCCAAGGTAAATGTTTAACGCTTGCCGGAGAACAGTGAAGCTCATTATTACGATCACACAGGAGCTCTGCGCCCCTCTAATATTATTTTAAGTAGCAGTCGGTATCCGGCACGCCTATCAAAATTTGCTCTGTTCTGCTACCGTAGCCGTGGCCAAAAAAATGGGGCAGATGGAGGTTGGGGGGGACTTATATTTTATGAAAAGGAACATTCAGGTGATGCCCCGGCTATAACTGTGCTGCTGAAACAAAGGGTCCCTTCTTTGACCGAGACTCTGTGACCTATTATACTATGTAACTGTATCAAGGCGTTTAGAATGATGTACTTTATTAACTTAATTTAGTTTATGAACACGCTTAGGAACCCCGTGTTGGACTCATACCCAGCAAATATTATGAGGTGTTTGCAAATCAGGAGATGCGAGTGGGACTTGGTTCCTAAAGAGGGAAGCTTCGGAAGTAGTAGAGTTTAGTTGGAAAGGTGGAAAAAGGGGTAAATGATTGCGAGTATGGGTATCTCTGCCAAACAGCTTCACCAGCAGATCTGGTCTTCTTATTGATCCCAGATTTAATTTCATCAAAAATGTTGACGGTAGCTGATTTCTGGGGCTGTGAAAACTCTTTTGGAATAAATGATGGCTTGAGTTTAGTGTTGAAACAAAGGTGAAGCGAATGAAGAAGAAGAAAATGATAAATCTGACCCAGACCGAAATAGAAGAGAATATCTGCCATAAAGTAATTCTAAGCACAGTTTATAAATTACTAATATTTCATTGATGGCTACTGGCATTTGGGCGGATTTTGCCCTTTAACCTAAACCTATTTGGGCTTCAAATAGCTTCATAGCGATGGTCATATTGGAATTTAGGGGAAATTACCAGTTTTGTTGTTTCTGTGAGAACCATATTCTATTTTAACTTAAACATTTTAACTACACTAGGGGACATTGGCTGTATTCAGGGTTAACTTTTAGTAGCTCCTAAATTTATATTGTATAAACAGGCATGGCGGTAAAAGAGCTCTTCGCCTTATTTGAATTGGTGCAAGGATTCAGAGAATCCTAAATGCTCCTCCGGTACTTCTTAGACATAAACCTCCGTGACAGTGTTTACCTTACAGTGTTACCCTTTTGAAACCTTTCAGCTGTTCTAACGGCAAGACAATTAGACACTAGAGAAATCTTCCACCTGGGCTCACTTGAGAAGATACACAGAACCTCTATGGGTCCACAGCGGGGTGTCTTGTAAGCATGGAGACCACCAAGCTAATTTCTCTAGGGTCCATGGAACCAATGAACCCAAAGAACTCAGATCGATTGGCCTCTGCCATTCAAATTATTTGTAAGACACCACTAAGGCCAGCAGGAGCTGGAGGTCTCCTTGTCCCATTACCTGGCATGTCTCTTTGACCATGGAGCAGAGACCTGTCATCCCTGACACGGTAGCAGATACCATACCTCCTAGGAGGATGCCCTGTACAACCCTGCCAACAAGATCTTAAAGTACTAAGTCCTTTTTGAACTCCAGATGTTTGCCGAGTATGAGGGTGCCGCAGTGTTAGCCCCCAAATTATCACAATAATGATAAATGCATAAGCACCATACTCACAAAGTACTGGTAAAGCGCTGCCCTTAACCACCCCACTGAAAAGAAGTGTCTCTGATGTTGAGTGGTACCCAGGTGCGCATAGCTTAAAAATACAAATCCCCAAACCAGATGTTCCTTTTTTCTGTTCCCGTTATGACCCGTGTGGCCTGTGCAGCGCATGTGTCTTGTGATTCAGATCTCTTTGCATAGGGGAGGTATGCCCTTTCACAGCAAACAGATCTCTAGACGGTTTCATGGATCAACGTGCCTGTCAAGCACAGTATCACGTTTCAGGATTGTAGTCTTTATTTGGTGAAGATGTCACTGATGCTTTAAAAGCTTTTACAACAAAGAAAAGCTATTTTCGCGGAATATGGAACTCTTTAAGGCATCTTAACGTAAACGTTGGTCCAGCCTAAAATACGCTCTGCCGTACAACTTGCCATCAACTTTTCTCGCTGCCTAACATGTAAAGAACGCAAGATTCCTGCTTATAAAAAGAGATTCTGGTGCTACCGGTAGAACATTTATCATCGATGATTGCTCCACATTGCTAGTTTGTGGGAGAAATGGTGAAGGTTAACCCTTGAAACAAGTATTCCAATATCACAGTATTTGGCTTCTAACCTCTGTTTCTATCCTCCTTTATACAACTCTACAAATTGCATCGTTCTCGTTTTGTGGGTCTATCGCTTCAAAGAGCAGCTTTTAAAAATATATCTATTTTTCATTTGAAATCGGTAATCGTTTTTCCATTATGCAATGAGTTTGTGGGAGAGCTGGCGTTTCAACTCCCTAATGTTATTATGCATTGTCAACGGGCAATGAGTAATGAATATCACCGATATATCGCATGACTGCCTACAATAGTGACCTCCAGGTCTGCAGGCAAAAGGTTTTTAAGCTAAGAAATAAACTAGCTGGCTACACTAAATCAATACACTATATATATATATATATATAATTAGAGGTTTTTGTTTGAAAATAAAAAAAGTTGTTATTTTGTTATTTTAAATAACTTTCTTCACTTGAAGACAGGGGAAATTATATCAACTTTTGGTGTTACCATACTCATTCATGATTGTGCTTTTTGGTTTTTATTTAGGGTATTTTTTGGTATTTTATTTAGGGTATTTTTATGTTTAAACTAATAAAAATTATATACACATACATACATATTGGTGTAAGATGTATAAAATAAAAAAGTGATTCTGATTGATTCAGATATTGGGCTTTGTAGCTGTAGCCAGCCCTTCACCCCGTGATTCACGTTGACAATAGGAGCTCTGCTCTTGTTGACTCAGTTTGGTGTTGCAAGCGCAGCATGTTACGACCGTTACGACAGTCTTGTGCCCATACTGCCAGGAAGTCCATTTTCTTTATATTTCTAAAGGTGTTGTTTATTTCATGAACCTGGAATATGTGGTGAGTGTTGGTAACGACTGACGTTAGGATTTACTCATCAAACCATGAGGTTAGTCAAGGTGTGGAACAATGTACCCTCACCAAGCTTATCTATCCAATATGAAGGGCCTACCCCGGTGAATGTCACCTGCAAGACGGAACAAGTTGGCCCCGAATAATAATCCAAACCCTGAATTTATTTTGGGAGTGTATCTCACAGATTTACCCCATGCATTAAATAAATGAACGATTCACAAGATGTATTGTAAGCTTAAAAACACTTTGCTACATTTATACAAAGTAATTCTCGAGGAAACCAATACAATGTCTTCTATTTCTCTGCATTTAGGAATTTGCACTTTATGAAAATGCCCCCTTTTTTTGCCATTGTTCTCTCTGGACCCCAGGGAGCCGGTATAGAAGGCACTCCGGTTATACCATGGTGCCAGAAAGCTTCCAAGACCCTACTTTGTCTCTGGATGTCCTCCAAGTCATCCGCTGTATCCCGATGCTATAGAAACACGTTTCCAACAAATATGTGCATATATCTCTACTACTTTGTACGCACTTTCAATTGTTGACACTAATTCTACCTTCCTTTTCTGCGATCGAAGGTAGCCATGGAAAATAATTACTATATTTCCCCGTGGCTCCATCAATTATTTAGTTATTTACAAGCCAGCAAGCTTCCGCGAGCATCTTTGTAGTCAACTGAAAATAAGAGTTCTATTGAACTTTTTTGCAATTCTCGTGAAGTGAGTAAGGCACCATGTGTGGGTATCAGTAGGCCAGACATTGTCTACTTTCTGTTCTTGCATATGTGATATATGGCTGTGACTTGTCCTGTGTAAGTACAGTAACATAAACCAGGGATCTAGAAGCCAAATAAATGTAGGAAGCAGTTTGCACAAACCCTTTCCCTCTTACGTGCTCGGACCTGTCTGCGCCACGTTCAAGCCGTCCAACGGCGGCCTCTCGAGTCACGTAATGCAGGTGCCTCAGCATCCCCCTATAACCCAGCAGGGGGTCCCGGCTGGGCCTGATACATAACTACCCGGCATGCCTCCCAGAAGTTTTCTAGTCGCCTGGCACCCCGGATTTGTTGAGCCCTGATTTAAACCGATTGCCACCTGTATTGTGATTATATTACACAAAATGACTATTTAAAAAAAATGCAGATGGCAGACGTGTGTCTTATAAAGGATTGTCAGTCCAGGCGTCTAAACAAAAATGACCTCGAAATCCGAGTAAATAGAAGAGCAGTTAGCATACTTCCCGTAATTTGGTTACTTTAATAGTTTACAGATGGGAGAACATATGTGTAGTAACAATGTAACATGTATAATAGAAGAAAAAACACCATGCAAAGCCTTTAATAGCTGGAATCGAATGTACGGCTTGACGCTAACCATATGAAACCCCGTCTGCAAAGCACCAAAGTTACATATAAATTTATTCATGGCTTACGAACCTGCGGCCCTCTAAATGATACTTGATTATACTGTCCTGCTTGCGATGGCCCTTCATTTGAATGTACCGATTTTAGTCTACAGTAAAATAGATGGATGGAGGCCAAATGTGCGTATGATTGAAATGAATGAAACAATGGTCTCGTTGACGTGTAGAATCCTGATGGTGGACGGAATATAAGATGCAAGAAGTCTATGGTTCAAAGACTTTCTGAGGAAGGCTAAGGATTATTGATGACATTGGATGATGATGATTACTGGTCAGTCCTAAAGCCCACTGGTTAGGAGCTACTATAACCGTGTGTTTTACACAAATAAAGCCAGATAGATGTTTATGTCGCTATACACTTCTGTTTGATGTAAAGCATACATGGTTCTGGGAAGCATAAAGATAGACGATAGAAGCTCAATGTAACGTTTATACTAAGTGCATTCTGAATGAGGCACGAAAGACCTAGCTGACCTAGAGTGCCGAAAGTCCATGGCAGTAATGCGCATTGCATGCATTTGTTTTGAGAGGGGCTTTAGAATCTTAAAGTACCACCCATTGGGGTAACATTGTCCACAGGAATGCAGACAGACGACATTTCCGTATTTATTCTAGTAGGAAGGAGGTGTTTTAGTTGCGTGTTTATTCTTTATTCCGTGCCAACAGATGTACTTGGCACCTGACCGTACAATAAAACGGAAGTACAAAAAGCTCAAACGGTAGTTTATATTGATGTTTTGAATGGGGTAGACGGATTAGGTCTAAGTCTAAGAATGTTTATAGCATGGCACGCTCTTGAGTAGATATGTTCCCATTCTCTTGGATTACAAGAGATTCCACAAGATGCTCCCAAGGGCTGTCCATCTTTGGCACTCCGGCTGTGGAGGATGATTTCCATGATGCTTGTGTTTTTATTTTTGTTTATTTTTTTTACAAATTAATTTATTCTTCTTGCAGACCTTCACAGCATGGTGCAACTCCCATCTCCGTAAAGCTGGAACACAGATTGAGAACATAGATGAGGACTTCAGAGATGGCCTTAAACTAATGTTACTTCTTGAAGTCATTTCAGGTGAGCATTAAGTAATTACATTTTTGTGATTAGTTCTTGATGCTATAGTATAGCAGACAAATTCCTAAAATTATCCATACTTTGCCGATCAGTATAATAACAGTTTAAAGTTTGCCTCAAGGAACCTGAATTGATTGTGACACAAAGAGCATGGTTCCTGGCTTACAACATGCTGGTGGTGTGCATCTGAAGCAGCCATTGTTTTAATGTTCCTCTATATTGTCACTTTATTATCTTGACCGTTGACTAGGTGAGCGTTTGCCAAAACCAGAGCGAGGCAAAATGCGTGTGCATAAAATCTCCAATGTGAACAAAGCCCTGGATTTTATCACCAGGAAAGGAGTGAAACTTGTATCCATAGGAGCTGAAGGTGAGAACTTGATGTTTTTGTTTTTTTTTTATTTCCTTTGGTCCTTGTCAGTGGGGCATTGTTGGTATCCTTCAAGGCTTAGTGAACAAGGAGGTCCTGGTCTTGACACAACTCTATGGGGATAGATCGTTCGACTTGTCACTCTAGCAGCCAACGACACAATGTTGCTGATTCGACTATTCCATTGATTACATTTATGATAAGATCAATTGTCGAAATCATGCATCGTGGTCAAATAGCTTCCTGACCATATGGTTAACCTCCAAACGCTCAGCGCTTTCAGAGAATTTAACCGTTATATGCAGTATTTTCTCCTAAGAAACAGGTGTTTCCTTGTTCGGTTTGCCATAACTAACCATGTGTTGAATTACAGTTCATAGTAGTAGATCGTTCGAATGCGTTGCGTTATGTATAGTTTTCCAAAAGATAATGGATTCACACAACCCAAAAACTGTGATATATCTTAAAAAAAAAAAAAACAACTGTGTGGTTTGCATCCCACTGGCCATAGTGTCTTGAGTTCTTAGGCTGGACCACTGCTAGTACGTATAGCATTATGAATCATAAACAAATATCAGAGCTGTGGTTGGTAAGGCTGAGATTTTACTTGAATTGGCAAAAAAAGTCTTTGATGGGAGGAGATAACCTATTTTAATGTATTTTTCAGAAATTGTGGATGGCAATGCCAAGATGACCCTAGGAATGATTTGGACTATTATCCTCCGTTTTGCTATCCAAGACATTTCTGTCGAAGGTAAGTTATGGAGCTTGCGTGACAGTGAAGCCAAAACACTACCAGCCGGTGCTGTAGAGTTTTCACCGTCAGACCTCGCAATTCAAAAAAAATATAAAACCCACTTTTTGGATCTCCTATAGAAGATCTTTTGCTGGTTATCTTACCGTAGCTGTATACCATACCACACAAAGAATGGGAGGCTTCCGCATGTTAAAACAACAAAGTGTGGCTTTTTGTGTGTTGTGTTTAACACAACGTGTTCATTCTCAGAATGTAATGTTCATCCCTCTTTCCACAGAGACATCTGCCAAAGAAGGATTGCTGTTATGGTGTCAAAGAAAGACCGCCCCATACAAGAATGTGAATATCCAGAACTTCCACATCAGGTCAGTGGAGTGGGTGCTGGCCAGAAGAACCGTGGATGCTTGGGGGGGGGGGATCAAAGCCCACATGCCAAATCCACATACCAAAAAAATCAATTTAGGATAGTTCTGTACTATACATACTTAATTTTTATTTTGAGAGGAGAAAAAAAATTGAGTGCAAAATCTGTAGTTTTATTTTGCTTATTATTATACTTTCTTCACAGTTGGAAAGATGGTCTTGGATTCTGCGCTCTCATTCATAGGCATCGTCCAGAACTCATAGACTATGGCAAGCTACGAAAGGTATTTTCTTATAATCTATTATTCTTTGGTAAAACGATGCTGAATATAACATATTTGTCATTTCTGACCAACCTCCAAGGCCATCCTTAAGAAGAGCAAAAGGGGAATCTGACACAGACAACAATGTATCTACCTTCTGCCCTCTCCTATCTCTAAGCTAGGGCAGCTCCGCCAGCCGCCCTCTCTGTGCCGCCGGGATACATCATCAGCTTTTTCCGGGTGGAAATTGGCTAGGGAGGCTATTGTGACACTGCACAGATCCGCAATCTCCATTTTAACAGGCCCATTGAGAAGTGCGGAAGGGCCTGATTGCCCAAGAGAGCAGCTGCTTGGGGTACTCACTTGGTTTATTGCCCAGGACCCAATTTATTATTGAATAAGTGGTTTTGTATGTTTAAGGTGTTAATGCCAGGGATCTCCTTTGCATGTCCCTGCACTAGTTTAATTTTAGCAGATATTTTATTTAACTGTATCTGCCATGAGATGATACCTCTAAATCATTAGATACTGACCAAATATATATTTTTTTTTTCTTGTTTTTTTAGGATGATCCCCTGACGAATCTAAACACGGCTTTTGATGTGGCAGAAAGATTCCTGGACATTCCCAAGATGTTGGACGCTGAAGGTAACTCAGATGCTTCCCTAAATAGCTTTAATTTTGTGGGATGGAGGAACTTTACGTATGTAAAAAGCGTGCTATGCCGGGGGCATGTCGACCACTGGTTCAGCTGGATGGAAACTAAGCTTAACGACATCATGCATGAGTTTGTTTGCATGTGTCTAACCCAAACGTCTTTATTTTGGTAAAAGAAATTATTTTTTCTTTTCGAAAGCAGGTCTATATAGTATTTTTTACATTAAGATACTGTGTATTACCCTTACTGGGAGCTTTCTGAATAAACTACAAAAAAAAAACAGACTCCACTATGAATTAAAAAAAAATGGCTACTAGACAATCTCTTTCAGAAGCCACTCTGATTTCTGTAAAATTCCTTTGCGTCCAACCCTCAACATTTCCGAGTATGTTTATTAACATACAGTAGTGAACGTGAAACCACAATACAAATCATATAAACTCTGAATTATCTTATAGTCGCTCCCAAACAGAATTGATAGTTTTACGAAATAGTGGCACCGTATATTCTGATCTGTGGCGCTAGGAAGTTACACGCTCTGATTGATGGAGAAGTATTGGTGAGGACCAGGTTGTCCCTCTGCTCATATGACCAAGCAGGGTGGCAACAATATGGTCGCTTGTTCTTAGGGATTCAAAGCGTTAATGAATGTTTAGTAGGTTTTTGTTTTTTTTTACGAAATGGGAAGCATATTTCTGAGAGATCCATATACTTCGTCATTCATGTTGATAAAACCTCATTAGCCTCGCATTGTTTTGCATTCCTCGTTTATCACAGTTGTGTATCCATCTCATCCTGTAAACCAACATGCTTTAAACCTTCTCTTGACAGACATTGTTGGAACTGCTCGCCCTGACGAGAAGGCCATCATGACCTATGTTTCTAGCTTCTACCACGCCTTTTCAGGAGCCCAGAAGGTATCCCAGGATCTCTCCCACCAGCACATTCGTCCTGTCTCTAATGTGCAAATCTTCTTCTCCCTTTCTCAGTTTTAGCTCCTGGATATTTGTCCTTTTATTTCATAGGGTTGGCAGTTTTTCAAAGTGGTAGCCAAAGGCATTTTTTCATGTGTATTTCTATTAAAAGACCTTTATCTGCTGGGATAGTATTGGACATTCCAGGTCTCTGTAATCTTCATGAAATGCAACACTCCTTTCTCTCATCCCTTTATATATTTGCAATGGTGAAGAAATAGTAATTTTTGTTTCCAGGTTCCAGACAAATTGGTGGATTTATGCTAAAACTCCTTCCTCTTGCCTTGGAGCGAGGGCCAGTTATAGTTCACTTGGTACATTACGATTGATCCACGTCCTACTTGTTCCAGTTAAGAGCCACTGACCACACCACACATATGCTGGTCTCTCCTATGTGTGGTGGTTTGTTGTGACCATAAAGGAAGCTCAGTAATGGGTATTCTTTGTGTGATATCCGTCTTGGGCGTGGGGAAATGACAAGAGAGACAAAAAAAAGTTTTGGTTGGCATGTCATTTATGATTTTATGAGTTTGGCTAACATGGTGTATAGCTTTAAAGGTCCTTGAGCTCCCTTAAGGAGTATTGTCGAGGGTGGATTGTATGGAAACTTTTTATGTGCAGGTTTCTTTAGATGAGCTCCGGAACCTATCTGTGATAGATGTATGTCTTTGGAACAGTTGGGTATGATTCAATGTAATGCACCAGCATTCATAGAGTAAGGTACCGAGCCACATATTTTAAAGACGCCAGTGTCCCCTTGGAGAAAAGGACCATTTGGTCAACCTGGGGGTATCGCAAATGTCTTTTGACAATCTTCTGTGGCCAAATATGCTACCCTCCGACCTTACCTGTCTGACCAACTAACAAAGCACAGCTTCAATGTGTTGCAAGACGTGATAGAAGTTTGTGCTGCAAGAACACAGGTTTCTATCGGTATCGAAGCTTGGCGGCATGGTTGGTGAGGATTAAAGGATCCCACGTTCTGCCCGTAGTCCTCGTTGCCAGCAGATGTAGGACAGAGAGGCCACTTAGGACAGTCCCTGAAAATCACATCGTCCTGCAAATAAAGGGACGCTTGGGAGGTATCCTGACACCATAGTGTAACAACACACTCCACTTCTCTCTTCTTCTGACTGTGGGCCTGCTGCCTTTTCTGTCATATGCGGAGGCAAGTGAAACAAACGTGCATGTTTCTTGGTTATTGTATAAAGCAATTTATAATAGACTATTTTTCTGTTGAAAGGCTTACGTACTTAATCATTTATTCCATAGTAAAGGGAATTAAGTGCAATCACATTAAACCGTTCCTTTGTGGTTTATCGAATAACATTACTTTCTGATTTTTAGCAACTTATTGATCTCAAAGCCTTTTGACCCATACCGTGGTTCGCAGATTTCATTGTGGCTGCATGAAATATGTTTGTAACTTATCTTTAGTAAATATTTATGACAATATACTTTTAAAACATTTTCTGTTGTAAGGAAGTCATATGTCGGGACCTCTAACCCCGCGTAAGACATCTTGGTTAGAGTTGGTCATTCATACCTTCTTCCATTTCACTTAAACATTGACGCATCGTCTTGGTGGTCATGCTTTATGGTCCAATGGATTGTTATAGTGTTGGTATGTCCTTTAGATGTCTCTGTCATGTTTATTTTGATACCGGTGGATACGTTAACTGTCCCCATCAAAAGAAAGAAGAATGTCAATCTGGCATTCAAATCATGTGCGTATTTTTTACCGTTCTGTGTGTAAACCATATCCTTTCCATATGTCTTGCTGTCCTATTGTGAGGGACACTGAGGGCGACGAGTGTCCTCTGTTAATCATAAAGGTAAAGTGGGGAAAATTACATATTTAAGTTACGAATGTGGAAAACCAATCTGGTGTGCATACGCTAAACGCCATCGGACGGTGAGGGCGAATTGGAGGTGGATACCATTTTGAATGCTACGCCAACCCTGCCCATGCCTTTATTATTTTAATGGCGAAAGTGTTGCATAGAATTTGTTTCGTTGGTCTTGCAATGCATGCTGGGAGATCTGCTCCTTCCTGCCCTTTTTCCTCCTTATTCCATGTGGCTGTTCTGATTCTGTGCCCTCTGCTTCTTCTCGCTGTACCCTTTCAACCTCTTCTTTTCCTTCTCTGTACAGATATTATAGGGACGCTAAAGCCGGATAAGAAGGCTATTATGACCTATGTGTCATGTTATTACCACGCCTTCTCGGGTGCGCAGAAGGTGAGAT
The DNA here is from genome assembly GCA_009364415.1 of Spea multiplicata. Lineage (NCBI taxonomy): Eukaryota > Metazoa > Chordata > Amphibia > Anura > Pelobatidae > Spea > Spea multiplicata. The sequence continues at coordinate 29,701,029 of VKOC01000008.1, forward strand.
TTCACTTGTAACGGGCACGCCAACGCGCTGAAAAGCACCTTCAATCAAGGCCCTAAGTCTTGTGTCGTTGGGAGAACACAGAGGTGCATTGCACATCTCCATGTATATGGTGCATTCGCTTATACCCCATCATTCACTTTTTATTGGAGCGTTTCATTTGTTTGCCTCTTGTGGGAGCCACTTTCTCTTTTGGTTAAGAAACTTTTGTAAAACCTTGATTTTTCTTTTTATGATTGCTCTCATTTTTGCTGACGGAAAGCCCTGGTTTCCTATTGCTTGGCTCTACAGTCTACACCATATATCCCCAAACCCAATAAAAACCAAAGTGAGGACCATGATGAACCAGTAGCTCTGTGTCTCTTGAAAACTATATGTATCTTGTCATGCTATATTATAAGTAATAAGTCTAATAAGATACATATATATAGTTTTGTTTTCAGCCTTTTTAGAAATATACAGGTTTTTGTGAATAGATAATGATTCTGTGAGCATATGGTGGGACAAAAGTGACAAAAGCCCTCAGCTGTCCAGTGCACAGTAAGCCAAATATAGTTGAAATATAGTGATATGCTCTTTTAGATGTAATAATGCTTTCTTATCTAAATACATGTTCTTTGATGCTGATTTCAGGCTAAGGATCTGACTATCCGTCTGGCACTATCTTTGTTATACTGAGTCCTAAAGGTATAGGTCCGCAACCGTGTGCTTGTGTGCCTCCAACTCTTAAATCTCACGTTGTGGTTGCTTTTAATTCTAATTGAACCTGCATGGGTTTGACGGTTTTCTCTGAACAGTCTAACACAATGACTCTGAGTAACCTTTTGTGATGGAATACTAATCTTTTGGAGTGGAACGCCCCGGAGTCCTAAATTCGATAAACGTATTTCTGTTATAAAATTAACCTAGGCTACGGTATGCGTGTGTAGCTGGGTTGGGCAGACGTGTGTTTGGTTTCACCTACTTTCTTCAGTTTCCTCTGAATTACACCTCTATTATTAATAATAATAATAATTCCGTTGCGGCGACTGGACTTATAGAAGGCTAGTGTCCCCTCAGTTCAGAGCCTGCTCCGAGAAACAGAACCCCTTATTAATTCTAATATGAACTCCAAGGGATCTTTTGACAGAGGTCTAGGACAATGAGGTCCACTATTCTGTGGGGGGCTCCAGGATCCAGATAAGGAGATCTTCTATAAAGTAAAGTTTGGCTACCACTAGCCAAGTGTACATCACATCTAATAACCACCTCTGTTCAGCAGCAATTTCTCCAAAGGGTGCGTTACGAACCCTACCACATACACTTTTAAATCTCTCCTGTCCCCCGTGGCTTCTTCTGATGTTCACGTTGTGGCGAGAGAGCAAAAACCCTTTCCAGGCAGACGTAGCGTATCCATACGTTTTGTAATAGTGATCCATTACACGTTTACAATTCACGTCTTCGTATATGTTACATTTTAAAGATACTTAGGACGTATACAATGATTATACAGTGATTATTGCTCTTACAATATCCTAGAGGTAGTCTGCCATTAAAGCAAATACCGTTGCTCCCATTAACCAAGTGGCACGCTTTATAGGAATATTTTCACCGGGTCCCTCCAAATGTTGACTTTAATAATCTTTCTTAACGGTTTGTATAATTTTGATATATATGGTTTGTTACCTTTTTGAAATGTTGTTTGAAGAGCTCTTTCAGAGGCAAATACCCCTTATGGGTTTATTGGACAACTTTGAATGGCTTAATTTAACTTTTAAATGACCATTTCCAGAATTTTTTGTTGAGCCTCAAGTAATAGATGTTGGGAGATACACTTGTGTAGTAGCTGGGATGCTGGGGGTTGCTTGGCCGTTCTTCTACGAGCACCCCGACGAAAAATGCTATTTTTCTCATGGCTGGTGTGTTAATGGTTCATGGTAGCAAACCAGGAATTTTAAGCAATGACAAGGAAAACATCTTTGGTTCTTGGTTGAAGGACAGCTCCAGTCTATAAGATTCCCATGGGTACGTTGAGGAGAATCATGCAAATGCTATTGAATTGCATGGAAAAAGCATGCGGTACCGAATCCGCGTTGTTGTTGACCGCTGGGACGTGCTGGCAGATTGGTAGGAAGCGTTAAGACCTTCTAGCTTATAATCAATATTTTTAGCCTTTGCCAAAATGCTTAATATCTCTGGTAGTTTCTTCACATGCTTTCTTTTGTACCCTGCTTTCTATTGTGAAAATGTAAGAAAAGATAATGTTGTATGATCATTTTTTACACCTTTTTTGCTTCTTTTTTTTTTCCCTACAGGCGGAAACAGCCGCTAACCGGATCTGCAAAGTGCTGGCGGTAAACCAGGAGAATGAGCAGCTCATGGAAGACTATGAGAAACTGGCTAGCGATGTACGTATTTTAAAGAATGAAAAGCAATAAGAGGTTCACTTGCAATGGCAAAAGTGGGCGAGTGGATAACCCCCTATATATATATATATTTTTAATCCTGGCAGCTGCTTGAATGGATTCGCCGCACCATCCCTTGGCTGGAGAACCGAGCTCCGGAGAACACTATGCAAGCCATGCAGCAAAAGCTGGAGGATTTCCGAGACTATAGGCGCCTACACAAACCCCCCAAGGTTCAAGAGAAGTGTCAACTAGAAATCAACTTCAACACTCTCCAAACCAAGCTACGGCTCAGCAATCGACCAGCTTTCATGCCTTCAGAGGGAAAGATGGTGTCGGTGAGCATCATATAACAGTGTTATGGTTCATGTAAACCAGTTAAGAAGGGACCAAGATTACACAAATTGTTTTAAATTGTGGATATCATAAAACTCTTGTCATGGTGATGATCTAAGATGTCATTCTACCAAAGCCTCCTAATTTCTACATGTTGGTAGCACATTTGAACATCGATGACCACAGGTCTGGTTTTCATAAGGACTGACCTTATTCAACAAACTGAATGCTACCCATACTGACACTTTTCTTCATGGGACGTTTAATGGAACGTGCGCCATCTTGTTTGGTATGTTCCCAAGTGCGTTATCATTTGTATCCCTTTTGTTTGCTGTACCTAGGACATAAATAACGCGTGGGGTGGTTTGGAGCAGGCTGAGAAGGGTTATGAAGAGTGGCTGTTGAATGAAATCCGGAGGTTGGAGAGGCTGGACCACCTGGCAGAGAAGTTCCGTCAAAAGGCTTCTATTCATGAGGCTTGGACAGATGGTAATCTCATTAAATTATTTGCAGAACTGTATTAGTACATTAATAATGGACGCAACAGAGAAAATACAAAGTGCACCATATTCAGTTAGAAGATAAAATATATAACATTTTTCTCTTTTTTTTTTTCTTTTTGCATACCCTTGCCAAGCTCACCGTGGAGCTTGTTGGATGCATTGTAGACCAACATGTCTGAGCTTGCTATGAATAAGAAATACAAATGTTTCGGATCAAATGTCCTCTCAATCCGCACAAAAACAATACACGGCGTAACGCAGTCACACAGTTAATGGGGCATTTCATGTATAAATATTTGTCAGGGTTTTCGTGCCAAAGTAGTCAGACAGAATTAACCATCACATCCAAGGTGTCTCCAGTGACACAGGTATATACAAAGCCTGGCAATCTCTACACGTCATTGTGCCACAGTCATGATTTTAGGCATTGCATCTATCATGCCGTTGTAGTTCCTTGATAAATCACCCCAACGACACCACTGGAAATTCTATATTGGGTATCCGGTGGAACTGATGGTTCTGAATAGTGTATAAGTTTCGAGTGCGATATAAAATTTATAAATCCGCAGTACTAAGCTACTTTTTTCTCCGGCGATACCCTTTGCTGTGATCAGATGGGTATCCCCAACATTATCCAACTATTCTCTGGCCTCCTGTGTGCAGGGAAAGAAAGCATGCTGCAGAAGAAGGATTACGAGACGGCTAGCCTGTCTGAAATCAAAGCCCTGCTCAGGAAACACGAAGCTTTTGAAAGCGACCTGGCCGCCCATCAAGACCGAGTGGAGCAGATTGCGGCCATAGCCCAGGAGCTGAAGTACGTGCGCTCTATTCGGATGTCAGGAGGCAGCTGTTTCGGGGATCAGTTTGCTGCATTGATCCCCGAAATAAAAATTGATGGCTTGTTCTCTACTCCTTTAAGTTTCAATCTTTCAGTTCATCGATCCGTTAGAAATGTGAGCTCTGTGGCTTCGTTTTGAAGTTGTGAATACACATATGCTTGTTTGTTTTCGTATATTTGCATGAAGCCGCGCTGTCCCTTTGATGGGAATACACTGGTACAGCGTGTTCTTCGCCTAAGGCAATTCCAGGCTTGTTCTGCTGGGTGAGATCCGGATGAGAGGAAATGTCAATAGATGATAACGCTTGCTGCTTGTAGTGGGATGGGCACGCGACCAGTACGTGGTGTATTAATGATGATGTGAATGAATGTCTATGCTGACCTCTGGTTGTCTTCATGCAGTGAGCTGAATTACTATGACTCCCCGAGTGTGAATGCCAGGTGCCAAAGAATCTGCGATCAGTGGGATAACCTTGGCGCCCTCACCCAGAAGCGCAGAGAAGCTCTCGAGGTAATTGGGGGGATATGCAGTAAACGATATTTGGACAGAATACTAGCTGTGGGGTTCCCATTCCATCATGACGATTGTCCATCTTCATGGAGCCTTGCTGTAGAAGTGCTCCGTCGTACATAACGTTTCTAATTTCATCTCTTTGCGTAGGGTGGTCCCTGCTCTTGAAACCTTATCTAAACAATTTAAAATCTGCGTTCGCCCGCTTCACACTCCAATGCCTATTTTGTTTAAGTGTCTTTCTTCCTCTAGTGGTTGGTTTTTATACTATATATATATACTATGTAATGCACAGCATGTTCATTAAAAATTACTGATATAACTAAACATTATGCAAGGTCAGCCCTTCTTGCAAGATTATTTATATAAGTTGTCTGTTTTTTAGAGAAAAATGTTTTAAGATCGCTTCAATCGGCACGTCTGCCAATCCAAGGCACTCCCATCCGTGCTCCCGTCTTCATAATACGTATCTCCGTGCGCCTGATGTGTCAAGTGACCCATCAGCTGGCTTACACGGCGTGCTTAAAGCGGTGAAGGCTTCTTTGTTATAACATAATGGTCTTACATAGTGTGATACTAAAGGTTCTAAGCCTGATAAAATAATTCCTCGTATGACATTTGTTCTTATCCCACAGGAACTCCCTTTAAGTTGCCCCTTCAAAGTTCTAGATGTTCTAACCTCCTTACAATGTCTCTTTTTCCCCCAACAGAGAACAGAGAAGTTGTTGGAAACCATTGACCAGCTCTACCTAGAATATGCCAAAAGAGCAGCGCCCTTCAACAACTGGATGGAAGGAGCCATGGAGGACCTGCAGGACACATTCATCGTTCACACCATCGAAGAGATTCAGGTACTGCAGACAATTCCCGTTGTGGTCATCCTTCCAATACAGCAAACTCCTTTTTGGCCATCGTTGCGTAGATACAATGTATGATGTACAATATATTGATCATTTGTTTTTGTGCTTTTACTTCTTATTTTTCGGTTCTGCCATATGCATAATAGATAGTTTTCAACAATTTAATTAACAGCTTTAATTCTTTTCTATTTAAGATATTAAAGATTGATAAATAACTGTAGTAGGAATTAAATGTAGTCCTCTGTACGCAGGGATTGACATCGGCGCATGAACAGTTCAAAGCAACGTTACCAGAAGCAGACAAAGAGAGACAAGCTATTCTGGGCATCCATAATGAGGTTTCCAAGATCGCACAGACTTATCATGTGAACATGTCTGGAACCAACCCCTACACCACGATCTCCCCCCAAGAAATCAACTCCAAGTGGGATCATGTAAGGCTTTTATTATGGTATATCACACTGTGCGTGGGGTAGTGGTTAGAACCAGGGAATGCTGGTGACGGTAGAGAACTTAATCGTATACTGGTGCTGGACAAGATGGCGCGGCCGATTGAATGAGTATGGTGCGCTGTTGGACGTTTGCTTGGGGGCCTGTTTATAGCACGGGCTGCGACTCAAAGATCAGTCGCCCAACGCCCTTTCAGGTGCTTCCTACATAGAGGCTAGTAACTTGTTGAGGATGAATATCTTATGGGAAAATAACCCTTTGTTGTGCACAGGTGAGGCAGCTGGTGCCCCGCAGGGACCACGCTCTGATGGAGGAACACGCGCGCCAGCAGCAGAACGAACGCCTGCGTAAACAGTTTGCAGCGCAAGCCAATGTCATTGGACCATGGATTCAAACAAAGATGCAGGTAAAGACCACAGATACTGTTCCTAATCTTAATCGTGACAGAAGAGGGAGGTATTTTTAATGTAAAGGGAAGAGCCAGAATCGGAGGCCTTGATTAGAGTTAGAGTCTAAGAAGTAGTAGACACTCGGACACATTTACTTCTTGGTAAACAATGAAGGGGGGAACATAGTGCTGTTACTTTGCACCCTCTTGTGTTATTTCCACATACACGTTCTCGTTCCGCCTTGCAGGAGATCGGCCGCATCGCGATAGAAATGCACGGCACCCTCGAAGACCAGCTTAATCATTTGCGGCAGTACGAGAAAAGCATCGTCAACTACAAACCGAAAATCGATCAGCTGGAGAGCGATCACCAACAAATACAGGAAGCACTTATCTTTGACAACAAGCACACCAACTATACCATGGAGGTAGGTCTGCCGGGGATTCTCTGCTAATCGGTCCGTGGAAAAAAAGACTCTTCTGTCTTTGGCGTTTGAGAGAGAGAGAAATGGACCTGGAATCCATATTTATTGAGACCTTTCGTACACCTCCATCTGTCAGTCACCAGTCATTGGTTGGTTTTTGAATCATGTCTTACTCAAGAACGAGGCCAGACTCATTCGTCCTCAAAAAATTTCAGTGCCATAGGAGCAAACCTGGGAACTCTCATCAGGGAGAAACTCTGGGTCCTAGGAGCAGCCTTGGGGCACACTCCACTTTCTAAAAACGGTCAGCCTGCAGTGGGGCCGACTGCTGACGTCGGCAGGACCACAGACGGGAGGGTTCCGGGTAGCATGGATGTTCCCGGGTATGCGTAGGATGCTTGGAAAAGTCCCACCCAAAGGCCCTGCTGACATTTTTAGGCCACATGACACGGAAAGAATGTCTGTCCCTGAATGTTTACCATGAAAACCACCAACATGTCTGTACTTCTTCTTCTTCTATTCTCAGCATATTCGCGTGGGCTGGGAGCAGCTATTGACCACAATTGCCAGAACCATAAATGAAGTGGAGAATCAGATCCTCACACGTGACGCTAAAGGCATCAGTCAAGAGCAGATGAATGAGTTCAGGAATTCCTTCAATCATTTTGACAGAGTAAGTCTGTTTCCAAAAAACCCCAAAATGCATGCTTGTGGTCTGCATTTCCGCTCACAGTCCCTAGTTTATTGAGGCTGAATCACATGTCTGCTGTATTTGGAGATACGTAAAACATGGCAAAACTTCATCATATGCCAAATATCTCCAAGGTTCAATAAATGCCGCTATGGGAGTATAACTAAGGATGGGAAAGAGTACAGTTTAGTGAATAGATCCCTTGTTTCAGTGTTTCAACGGGAATTTGTGTTGTTTACATGACATATTGGCAAGTATTTAAATACTAGTTATGGTAGCCAACTTGTTCTATATATGTTGCTGAAAAATACCAGTGATTTTTATATATTTTATATAGCCAAAGGCTTGCTACAAATCATGGGAGCTCTTCTTTACAAGCTGTAGAGCTTCCCGTTGTATAATTGACTGCCATTAGTGTTCAAATGTTTGGGGTCACGTAGAAATATTCTTGTTTTTGAAAGAAAAGCAAAATGTGTCCATTAAAATACCATGAATGGTTCAGAAGTCCAGACACTTGCCCTTTATCACTCCCATCACTGCAGTGTTCCAATGGCCCTTTATCACTCCCATCACTCCTGTGTTCCAATGGCCCTTTATCGCTCCCATCACTCCTGTGTTCCAATGGCCCTTTATCACTCCCATCACTCCTGTGTTCCAATGGCACGTTGCATTCCCTAACCCACGTTTAAGTTTAAAATGTTTAGTTTGTAAGAAAACCTTTTTGCAAGAACTTTCCTTGTTGTCCGTAAACACCACCACAGCTAGGTGACCCCAAACTTTTGAATGGTAGCGTGTGTCTAGACACACAATGAGATGTAACATGTGTGACGATAGCTGTATTTGGTGTGCATGTGCATGCTTGTGTGCAGTATAGGAAGGGTTTGGGCAAATCTAATACACGTAGCGCTGTTCTGTCTCGTGGCCACCTGTAAGGTATGTTTTGCACATATACATATTAATAACACGGTGGGAAAAAAAGGTTTAGTCTGTTTGTTTCCCCTTTCTTTAAATACGCTAGATTTTGAAAAGTAAATAGATACTTCAGCCATCATGTGTACTTTAATGCATATGACAGCTGTGTGGTCCTGTTAAATGTTTGTGGTGTGCATGGAGGGGGGGATTCGGCAGAATCCCCCCATATGCATTTGCCCCTTCACCTGGCTCCGGCTGTTTTTACACCCGACCGTACCTTTGCACATGTAGCATTACCTCCTGTTCCTTTTGATGCTTTGCAGTGTTGGCGGAAAGTTACTTTTTAGATTTAAATCTGTTCTTTCGAATGGCAGCCAGCACTATCGCCTTTGAGTCAAGGTGTAGTAAGTGCCAAACCGGGCAATGCTTAGGCTTCTGCCACTCAGCCTTCTTATGTAAATCTGCATGTTTCTAAAGATCTTATAGGTCTTTATATATTATATATATATATATATATATATATATATATATATAAACTAACCCCACTATTTGAGACTTAATAAATAAACCAACATTATATAAAATCTGAATAAAACGCTTGAAGGCAGCTCAGGATACTGACCTGTGAGTAGCACTTTTTAATCACGTGTTCCGCTGACGTCTCTCCACGTGTAAACGTGATCCCACCGAGAACTCTTACCGTGTAACGGGGTCATGATGGTGGCAGAAACTTCTGTATAATGCATCCTGACCGCTATATGAATTGTAACAGTGTCTTGTTTTTCTTCCGTTATCTGCATGTATTTTCCCCGCTGCTTCCACTGCATGACCCACCATTCACAATCAAATGTGCCACTTGTTTGTGCTGTCACCTTTTCACCCGTCCTTGGCATGGCATGTCCCGGACACATCACTTACTGTACCAAGGAGCACTCCGGCACACTTGGCCCTGAAGAGTTTAAAGCCTGCCTCATCAGCCTGGGTTACGATATTGGAAACGATCCTCAGGTACTGAAACCTTATTGTTGTGTGTATATAACCCCAGGTACAGGACAGTCGTTTGTGTTTTGCCCCAGGTACTGAAGATAAATCATGGTATACCTTCATTAAGAGAAAATATTTTTTTTTCTCCCTTCTATTTCTTGTCTTTATCGTTCTTCCTTTCCTCTCCTCTTTTCCTCGCCAATGGCTTATATTGTTACCTTATATCCTTCGCATTATGGCCCTTATGTTTTACTCCTTAATACACTTGATTGGTGCCGTATATAATTTTAACTCTCCCCTATTTGACATCCTGCTTGAATTTCTTCTTTATTTCCGACCTGTCCTGTTTTTTTCTGAACTTCCTTGCGCTGTTCTGTATTGTTTTCTTTCATTTCCCGACCGTTGAACAGAAGAAGACTGGTATGATGGAAAGTGATGATTTCCGAGCCTGTCTAATCTCCATGGGTTACAATATGGTAATGTAAAACACGCTAAAAATCAACGTGTGTGTGTGATATTGTGGCGGCCGCAGTCCAATACGCATGAATCTTTGCCCCGGGCGAGGGGGACAGATATAAAATAGGGCTCAAATGCAGCCCAAAATTAAGTGATCAAAATTGGGGGACAGTAACCATTTCTCTTCATGTTACAAGTTGAAATAAATATGCCAAAAGACCAATAGGGTCAATTTCTAAAATGTGGCGGTTCAAAAATGTATGCGTTACGTGGACTGTTTTTTTTGTTTGTCGTTTTTTTTTTTCTTTTCAACTTCTTAATATATTTTTTATAATATACATACATATATATTATATTTTGATTTTCTCAGTTCTCCACCAATTCCAGATACCGGTAGTGTACCCGCTGGTTATATATGGTATAATATAGTTGGTCATTTCCATGAACACAGCAATCACCATGACAACCAACTAAATAATCCTTCTTCTTTTACTGTTCATTGTACAGCGTCAATAAAGTTGCATTAAGGTTATAGTATCATCAGGCCTTCTGCGGAATGTGGCCTTAAAGGGACAGAAGTCTCATATTCCAACTCCGATAAAAAAACGAACAAACACATGCATCGGTTTACATGCAGTAAAGTGGGCCGCAGTCCACGCAAGCCGGCTATGAGCTCTTATACATTTTGTCATCCGAATACTAATTTTTAATTGATTTTGTAGACTACAAACGCTAACTTTTTTTGGTTTGGTTTCCAGGGTGAAGCAGAGTTTGCTCGTATAATGAGCATCGTTGACCCCAATCGACTGGGCGTAGTAACATTTCAAGCCTTCATCGACTTCATGTCCCGCGAGACTGCGGACACGGACACCGCAGACCAAGTTATGGCTTCCTTCAAGATACTTGCTGGTGATAAGGTATGTGCATGTCGCTAGGCACCCCTTTTTTCTTTATTATTCAAAGTTTTTTTTATTTTTATGGCAAAGGCCGTATATCAATAAATTTAGATATCGTGAGAATTTAGCTGCATTGTAGCCCAAAACCTTTTTCATAAAGTTATTACTGTGATATATCCTTCCTAAAGGAAAAAATGTATGGTTTGATCCGGGGTCTCTGGGTGCGGATTGCCTCTTTCCCTATGTAGAGGAGCCTACGCTCTCTCTCTGCCCACCTCGCCTCCTCTTCCTGGCTCATCTAAGGCTGTCTTGCCTCTAGCCCGTCTACTCCTGAAGCCGGCTACCCAAAAAATGGGGGGACGCCAGGTAGCCTAAGCTTCGAAGTTCCCCGGGAATGCTGATAATTCGTCGTGTTTTACATACGTCTTACTTTTGTGTTTTTTGTAGAATTACATCACTGCGGATGAGCTGCGTCGAGAGCTTCCTCCCGATCAGGCAGAATATTGCATTGCGAGGATGGCACCGTACATTGGACACGATGCCGTGCCAGGAGCGCTGGACTACATGTCTTTCTCAACAGCACTATATGGAGAAAGTGACCTTTAACCCTTCATTGCGCGTCTAGATGTCACTGCACTGCTCATCGTGCACCTTTTCCTGTATGCAAAATGGTTTTGGCTTTTTTTTCACGGGTTTCTGTCTTTTTTTTTTTTTTCTTCTTTCTTTCTTAGCTCACCAGGTTATTATTTGTTTTTTGGTTGTTTATGTCTCTCTAGTGCTAGTAAACCATTCTCTTTTTAGCACTAGTAGGGTACATGCCTGTTCAAAGTTTGTCCTATAGAACAACTGTTTACAAATAATAATAAAAAAAAAATCATTTTTACAAAAGACATTTAGGAATGCATATTTTATTATTAAAGAAAATTTGATGGAATGTATTTTTCTGCCAAAAAAAAAAAAAATATTCGGTTTGTGGGGCGTCAGAAGAATTGTGCAATGTTCCATCTCCTTTCTACGTCTTTCTTTCCCGTTTTTGTTACCATATGTATCAGAGCAACAACTGGTTAGCATGTATTCCTTTGCTCACAGTTTTCATCCCCTCTAAAAAAAAAAAAAAAAAGCTGTTTTTTTCTGGCAAATAACAAGTTTCTTGTAGGATTATGTTTAGTTAGTATCAGAAATCCTTCTTTGTTCTGAGAGGTTTAAGGATGGAATTTTTTTCTTTTTTTTTTTTAAATCCATCTTTCTAAAAATTAAGTCCAACCTTTTTATACAATATTTAATTTAAAATAATAAAAAAAAAGAATATTTCTTCACCCGCTCCTAAAGTTGCCCAAATTTTGTTTGGATGCGATGCTTTCATTTGTTCTCAATATTGCTTGTCACAAACTTTATTAAATAAGTTCCTGTTTCAATTTTAAGTATTCGTGTCATTGGTTATTGAGACCGGCTTATCAATAGATAAGGATACTTTTTATAAAACAATAGGTACCGTATATCCACACACAGAATTATATAATGTACATAAAGATAATTTGCACATATAATATGTATAGATTTAGATACTCTGGCCAAATACCCATAAGAATGCAGTGATGTCACACCGGCACATCCGGTTACTGGAACTCGATGTATGATTAGGGCTGGAAAGTGTCTTAAGCGTCAATAAGAGGTTAATGAAGGGAACCAACTGCTCAGTTATACACCCCCAACACTGCAAGGTGGTACATGTATGTGAAAATGACACATGATCTAGAAAACAAGGATGACGTGGTTACCCTACTACTATGATATCATTATCTTCAGTAAGAATAACTCCTTACTTAAGAAAACAAATTAAGTAACAGTAAAAGTTCCAGAAAGTATTGGCAAAATAATACTAAGTCTCCAAGTAGTGCAAAAAAACCGGGTAACATCATGAAGGCTGACATTGTGGTGAAGAAAATGTACACCCATGTAAAAAGAGGCCACTTATAGCAATTGTGATGGTTTCAGGTCCAACTGTCGGCCACCCCAAGAGATGTAGGAGAAGAACATGTTCTTAATTAACAATAATGAAACGCTCCCATATTCCAAATAATATTGCATCTGTCTGGACTGGCTATGTTGGTGAGACTGGTAATGGGGTGTCGATCTCAACATGCCCCAAGCAGCATGGTAGATCGTGAGCTCAACAAGCCACCATCTTGGATGTTTAGAAAAAGAGAATCTGAAAAGTCCACCACCACAGGAACAATCCTGGATCATTAAACCAGAATAATGGTGGGTAGGAGCGTTCTTATTCATCATTTATAAGATGTAATTTTGGTGATGAGGATGGGATCCTCAGCACAGCTCCAGCCAGGGCTTTAGGAACTGTCAGTAGTTCAAGTCTTTGGTTGGAGTTGATGCCATTTATGGGGCCAACTCAGAAAGAATATGCTTTCTCACAGGTCTCTTCTAGAGGCATATTTACCTTGGGCATTGCGTTAGACTTGACCAAGGGCATCAACCCCAACCACCGTCTTAACTGCAGAGAGCAAGGACGTGACATCATATCCTGCCGGTCCGTCACTTATAGGCGTACCATGCCTTTTAAAGCATTTCATGGAGGCTGAGCCACCTCGACATAGGCGCCATAGTGTAAATGGTTTGGTCTGTAAACGCCCCATCGAGCACTGGGTAGCCTGATCACACAAGAAGCGATATGCCTCCTGGTTCTTGCAGGGGTGGTGGGAAGTGACCTAGGCCACAATACGTCACTGGTCTCTTTGTCACATGAAAATGTATCTAACGTTACATCTTTTTCTATTATGGCCTGATAAAAAAACTTAAACCAAAGACTCTATTTTCTCTTGGGCTAATACTAGGACGACCACATATTATTAGCTTTACACACTATGAAGTGCATGAGATCACAAACAGGTATATATATATATATATATTACAAACAGGTATATATATATATATATATATACACACACGTTAGAGGTGCATTTTTAATTACATAATATGTACTTATCTCTTTGAAGTAAAGACCATGATTGAAATATAATTTCAAAATAACAGCTGAACTGGCAGTTAGTTTTCATACTTTAATATTATACCCTGCTGACAATATATATATATATATAAATAATAGACCATATTGAAAAAATTGGGCCCTGCTCCACGCTACCTAGCATGAAATCACTCCCTTTTTCCTGCACCAAATCCTCCACACTGAATCAGAATCAGACATACAAATTCTGTATTTGCAGGTATACAATAATAATGTATGGAAACATAGCATTGCAGGTATATATCAACAGAGCACACAAACCCAGCATTGCATGTATAGATAAACTGAAAATCACATGTAAACTCAGCAATGAGGTTATAGATCAAATAAACACATGGAAACAGCATTGCAGGTATTGATCAACTGAATAAGACATATAAACCCTGTGTTTGCAGATATACATAAATAATGTATGGAAACATAGCATAGCAGGTATATATCAACAGAGCACACAAACCTAGCATTGCAGGTAGATATCAACTGGAAATCACATGTAAACTCAGCAATGAGGGTATAGATCAGATAAACACATGGAAACAGCATTGCAGGTATTGATCAACTGAATAAGACATACAAACCCTGTGTTTGCAGATATACATAAATAAGGTATGGAAACATAGCATAGCAGGTATAGATCAACAGAATAACACACAAACCCAGCATTGCAGGTATAGATCAACTGGAAATCACATGTAAGCTCAGCACTGAAGGTATAGATCAAATAAACACATGGAAACAGCACTGCAGGTATTGATCAACTGAATAAGACATAAAACCCCTGTATTTGCAGGCATACATAAATAGTGTATGGAAACATAGCATAGCAGGTATAGGTCAACAGAATAACAAACAAACCCAGCATTGCAGGTATAGATCAACTGGAAATCACATGTAAGCTCAGCACTGAAGGTATAGATCAAATAAACACACAGAAACAGCACGGCAGGTATTGATCAACTGAATAAGACATAAAAACCCTGTATTTGAAGGCATACATAAATAGTGTATGGAAACATAGCATAGCAGGTATAGGTCAACAGAATAACAAACAAACCTAGCTTTGCAGGTATAGATCAACTGAATAAGACATACAAACCCTGTATTTGCAGATATACATAAATAATGTATGGGAACACAGCATAGCAGGTATAGATCAACAGAATAACACACAAACCCAGCAATGCAGGTATAGATCAACTGGAAATCACATGTAAGCTCAGCACTGAAGGTATAGATCAAATAAACACATAGAAACAGCACGGCAGGTATTGATCAACTGAATAAGACATAAAAACCCTGTATTTGCAGGCATACATAAATAGTGTATGGAAACATAGCATAGCAGGTATAGGTCAACAGAATAACAAACAAACCCAGCATTGCAGGTATAGATCAACTGAATAAGACATACAAACCCTGTATTTGCAGATATACATAAATAATGTATGGAAACACAGCATAGCAGGTATAGATCAACAGAATAACACACAAACCCAGCAATGCAGGTATAGATCAACTGGAAATCACATGTAAGCTCAGCACTGAAGGTATAGATCAAATAAACACACGGAAACAGCACTGCAGGTATTGATCAACTGAATAAGACATAAAAACCCCGTATTTGCATGTATACATAAATAGTGTATGGAAACATAGCATAGCAGGTATAGATCAACAGAATAACACATAAACCCAGCTTTGCAGGTATAGGTCGATTGGAATTCACATAAAAACTCGCCATTAAAAAAGGTATAGATAAAAAACCCTAATTACAGGCACAGACCACAGGTTGTACACACCAAAGCCAGCCCTGGCGTCCACACTGCCCACGTAGAACCTGAATAGCACCCAAATTACACATACATAGGACGTGCCATCTTTGTCCCCAAACAGCCCAGCATGTGTCAACATTGTCCCCAAACAGCCCGGCCTATACCATCTTGGTTCCCAAGGCTCAAAAACTCTGCTTGTGCCATCTTTGCCTTTCCACAAATCTATTATACATGATACACACAAACACTTTTACAGTCATTCACTAATACACATTTTCATTTCACAAATTCACTTCTCACTATCTACCCCTCGCCTTCCCTTCTCACTATCTACCCCCCTACCCCACCTTTCAAGCTCACTTACCTAATAGAGGTCCTGCACTGGGAGCGCGAGGCCTTTCTCTCTGCCGCGGTGCGCGCTGCTTAACTGCTGAGCGCCGGTATATGACGTCATATTCCGGCGCTCTGCATGAAATGCCGGCACCGCGACCGAGCTAGAAGCCTCGCGGGGGAGACTGAGGGGCGCCGAGCGGTCGCTTAAAACTTCATGAGCAAAAACTACTCGGCGCCCCTCTCTCTCTTCCGCGTAAAAAAAATGACGGGGTTTCAATTCAGTGCTTTATTCGTAACAATACACTTAATGCATCCTCTGGCTCCATGAAATACGGTGACCGTAACAATATATTCATACGGAAACAAATATTCGCACTAATGGTATAAGTGTTTAGAGTTTCGTATTTACCGTCTTTCTAGAATACAGGCGTTAGAAGGCGCCATGACACTATAACCTGCTGTTTCCATAGCAACGGACCCCTGGGTTCGCCATCTTGTCAGAGTCACATCCGGAACGTCCCATCCGCCATTTCAGTCCGTGCGAGCAGGAGACGGTGCGTGCGTTCCAGTCATTAGCTTCTAGTAATGGGAACAGAAAAGTCGCGTTTGATTTATTAAGGTATGACGGGTCCGTCGCGCGTACTGCGAGTCCAGAGAAGCCGCTGGCGGCTGGGTCCGGCTTGTGGGGCGGGTTATGGAGTGAGGCCTAGTGCGGCGATGGCGGGGCCAATCCAGATGGGGCTCTGACGAGGTTTCCATCAGGAAAACAAGATCGCGAGGGCATATTTGTAATGTGTCACGACACGAGCGAGCCTCGGCCCGTGTGCGTGGGTTCGTGCATTAACGTATAATATTGTGTGGAGGCGACTGTTAAGACCTGCGTCTGCCATGTACGTACGTGATGCATCATTATGGCCATGTAAACAGACTGATTGGTGGGAAACCAATTTATTTCCCTTTAAAATCCTTAGAAATGGGTCTGTTGGATGACTAGCGGTGATCATGCCGGCTGTTTGTGTATTATTTGTGTTTCAGACTGAATTAATGGAAAACCAATTTATTTCCCTTAAAATCCTTAGAAATGGGTCTGTTGGATGACTGGCGATGCAGTGATCATGCCGGCTGTTTGTGTATTATTTGTGTTTCAGACTGAATTAATGGAAAACCAATTTATTTCCCTTAAAATCCTTAGAAATGGGTCTGTTGGATGACTGGCGATGCGGTGATCATGCCGGCTGTTTGTGGATTATGTGTTTCAGACTGATTGTGAAACCAATTTATTTCCCTTAAAATCCTTAGAAATGGGTCTGTTGGATGACTAGCGGTGATCATGCCGGCTGTTTGTGTATTATTTGTGTTTCAGACTGAATTAATGGAAAACCAATTTATTTCCCTTAAAATCCTTAGAAATGGGTCTGTTGGATGACTGGCGATGCAGTGATCATGCCGGCTGTTTGTGTATTATTTGTGTTTCAGACTGAATTAATGGAAAACCAATTTATTTCCCTTAAAATCCTTAGAAATGGGTCTGTTGGATGACTGGCGATGCGGTGATCATGCGGGCAGTTTGCGTATTATTTGTGTTTGCTAACGCTGTTGTGTGTACATTGCAGGCAGTGATATTCCGCAGCCCTTCCGTACACATCACTGAAGATCCAGTCCCTGCGTCGTTGTTGCTACCCCGTATCCGGCTGGTAAGTGAAACAGGTCGGTGTATCTGCGGTGACTGTTCTTCGCGTGTAAAGGGACGCGTGGACTCTGTATAAATATAATGTAAAGTTACCCCTTTTATTGGAAGGCAGTAATGGCTGCCGCAGCACTCCTGTGTTGACATTCCAGTGCCGATCAGCCAGCTATTTCGCTTTGCAAGGCATCATGGGAAATACGTCCTATGGTATCTGTAGGGGTCAAAGTTCAGCTACCTATGTGCTGAATTAGCATTCATTAACCGGCGCTCCGAACTCTGTAATACTGAAGAAAAACCATGGCTTTTGTTTGCATGGTAGTAGATAAGTAGAACCGCCTTCCGGCAGAGTTTCCACATTGACCCGATATCGCTGCCCACCTTGTAATGTTTGAATTGTTTTCTGGAAGGTAACGCTGCCAATTGTGTGTTTATTATTTTTAGCACCAGGTAACATGAGCGGCTGCAGAGTGTTCATCGGCAGGCTAAGTCCTCACGCCCGAGAAAGAGACGTGGAAAAGTTTTTTAAGGGATACGGGCGAATCCGCGAAATAAATCTGAAAAACGGGTTTGGCTTTGTGGTAAGTTGGAAACTAGATATGTGAAAATAAATGTCCACTCAGCGATTGTATGCATTAAAGTGTATATGATGGCTGGGGGTCCCTTTAAAGTCTATCACTTAGGATTGTTTGACGCGTTTGTAGTTACGCAGACGCTCGGTTTAGTCGTCGGGGCCTAGTGGACGTTACCGTTTTGTAATTCTGCGCCCTGGCTCTGATCTTCCTTAGGAGTTTGAGGATCATAGAGATGCCGACGATGCCGTGTATGAACTCAATGGCAAAGAACTATGTAGTGAGAGGTAAGTGAATTATCCAAACGCACAGAGACGCGGTAACCACCCTGCTGCTGCTGGATGTTGCCCGTTTCGGCTTTGATTGCGGGAATTTGTGACCCCAGAGAATATGTGGGGTCTTTGTACTCCAGTATAGCTGGTTGTTGGTCAGACTGTGCATAGTTAGGCGTACTCTGCGTATGTAAAGCTCCAGCGTTGCGTGATGGTGATTGTTTGAAGATGTATAAACATTGACCTAATGGAAGCAGAAATCCACCCTCCTTGCAAAGACTGCATTGATCTATAGAATAGCGGATGATGATGGCTTCCTCCATTGTATGCCCGTAAGGCGGGTAATTATGTAGCTTTTTGAACTAGGCAATAGAGTCTGAGGACAGCGACAGATCTGTGTTAAGTGAAAATGCACGTCCTTACGGAGAATATAAATGCCTGCGTTTGTTTTTCTTTGCCCCCCCCCCCTTGTTTGCTGCGGAGATAAACAAGCTTTCCTTTTGATTTTCTTGTTTAAGGGTTACGATTGAGCATGCCAGGAATCGTCGCGGGAGAGGAGGAATGATGGGAGGTGGAGGTGGTGGAGGGAGGTATCCCATGCGCTTTGGCTATCGTCAGTCCAACAATGGTGGACCAAGGTAATGAATTTCATTTAACCCTTTCACGGTCCTCTCGCCCGCCTGTGCTGCTTAGATCTAACGTGAATGTAGTGCGTGGCCAAGGGCTGGAGGCAGAACATCGCGATTGATTAAAAGGGCTCGTAACAAACCTTGGATTACCCGTTCTGTATTCTCAGCAGGTACGGCCCTCCCGTACGGACCGAGCATAGGATTATCGTGGAAAACCTCTCCTCTCGTGTTAGCTGGCAGGTGAGAATTGCCCAGCCTTTCTTTCTTTACATATTATCTCTGATGTGTTTTCATAAATAGGAAAGGCTCACGTTTTCATGTTTTATAAGACATTTTGAAACTAACATCTCTTTCAGGTGTTTTTTATATATATATATATAATGTACAGAATCTTGTTCTGAGTAAGGGTTTACCCTGTCCACGTAACATTATAGAGCTGCCGTTTAACCTGTTGATATTAATGTATCTTAAGTGTAAATGCTGAACACTTCCATTACTACACCGTGGAGTTCAATATCAGGCTTTAACATTGTGCCGGCCAAAAAACAATCAAGTGAACATCAAAATATACCTTCATGTGTTATCCATATACATATATGCTCATTCTAGGGATCGCGCTCCCACAATGCATTGCGCATGGTCTTGTCAATGCACTCTGGGGTTGCACTTGTATCACTATTAGGCGCGTTTACCTTATTCGTGCGTAGATCACAGTATACACTACTACCTCCAGGGACCGGGTCAGGTTTGGATGACCGCTTCCTGCCAAATTCACCGTAATCACATGGCGAGATTTCTTTGCAGCAGGAAGATGCCCTTTTCAGTGTTGGACCCAAAGTTTTACTTCTGTGAACGAGGGAACATGTATAAAACCCATCAACTTTGACTGCACTCCACATTTTTCTTCCATAAACTGCATTTGAGATCAACATAAATGAAAGCATGGGTTTTAGATTATTGGCAAACCCAGATGACATGACATTGAGTCTTACTGCATCCTTTTATTCACATTTGGACCGCAAAAGACTGACTCTCGGACACTGTCACATTGAGTCCGTTAAGACATGGGATTGTACTCGGTTTCAGACTTCATTATACATTGTGAAGGGGCAGCTCCAGTTGGCCCTGTATAATGCATAGTTAAGCTAGATGACTTAGATGAAATCTGCCCATGATAAAATATGCATTATGCTAGGTCTGCTCATCCTTTTTGCAAGAGAAGCTTATTGGGTTGGCCCTTCATAATGCATTGTAAATACAGCCCTGTGATTACTCTATAAATGACAATGTCCACAAGCGACAGTCTCTTGCTATCTCTCTATATTCTATGTGCATATGCAAAAGAGTACAATGCTTGCCGTGTGATCTACACTGAATCCCCAGGCCTTGATACGCAGACATATCTGTAATATAATATCCCCAATAGTTAGACTTCCTTAGCAGAAGAATGTTTGCCCTATAAATCTCCCCCCCATTCTCAAGGTGATTTCTGTCCACCTCACTAACGTTACATATCCTTAAATCTCTCAAACATAGGCAGATGAGCTGTACATTGGGTACAATGGCTGCTCGCTGCATAGAATCACCCGGCGGATCCAGTGCAGATGGCTCGGCAAGTGCCTGGATACTTATATCATTGTATTCTTTTATCTGTGTACATTAGGGTGACCGGAAACTAGCGCTTAACACATTGTTGACCATTGCCTTAGCGTCACAAGCTATAGAAGAGCTGTATAGATTTGCCACATCGGTCATTTCTACTGGGCGCATCTAATATTTACACCTTGCCGACCGTCCCTTGTATAAACCTACAGAAGGAAATGAATCCCTTACCCCGTAATACTTCCATTGCTGGTCAGCAATGTGACGATTTGATTTGTCCAGGAAAAAGTGGCCCACTTATCAGGAACATATGAGTCTCATTCATTTACATCCTTTCTGCACCAATAAATCTTTTCATTAATCTGCTGAGCTTGAAAAGCGATATATTATGTTAACATTTCTCTAAACGGGGTTTAAGATATTGGGGGGTGTGTGTGTGTGTGTGTGTGTATATATGCTTTGGTTGTGTTTCACAGCATGCTTGTTAAGCTGTCCGCTGCTAACTTTGAATCTGTTTAATTGTTTAAAACATGTTTTAATGGCTGGTGCAGAAATCAGGAAAGAGTAGTTTGCGTGTGCGCCCAAATTGCCCATATTTTTTACAGAACACGTACACAATTTCTATGCTTTGATCATTATGTGCTGCCGACAGTGAGCCTTCTACATAGTCCTGCATGAGAAGCTCCGGTTTCTCCTCCTTTTCATGGAAGCTCGACTGAAAGCAACCCGCTTCATAATATAATATATAATAGTAGCTTTATATAATCTAACCTTAAAGATTCCCACTCTAAAGTAACCCTCAAATATGACATCATATAAAGATTTACATGTCTCTGTAACTGCGTGTAAAAATCAGCCATCCTTTTACCAGGAAGTGCATTTGGTGTCATAATTTCAGACTATGACATCATATGACACCTGGTAAATATTTGTGCTGCTGTCATTAAAGCGCGGATTATACTGTCGTATGGCCCAGTATCTCGCTTATTTTCTTGTCCAAAATAAAAAAAAAATAACAAGAATAAATTGCTAAAATGAATGCATTTAAGCCAGCGATGGGAACATCACATCACATGATCTCCAAATCCATCAGACCCCCCCCCCCTGTATATATATATATATATTTTATGTCCTTTTTAATTAGTCCCAACACCGTTCGTTAAGCATAGTAAGGACACAAATGCCGTTGGAAGTTTGTTATTCAGTACATGTGCAAACTGTCCCAAATCCAGAACGTAGCACCGTGCTATATATTCTATATTAATAATGGGTTTGCTGCTAGAATTTTCAACCCAATAATTTGTGTGCCTGTTTTTTTTTGTTTGTTTGTTTTTTAACCATTTCAATAACATTTGTGAGAACTTCGGTCACCTTGTTCATTGAAAAGTGAACAGGTTAGAGTTTGTTTTGAGAATTTATTACTAATTTATTATATTGTTTCGCTTTACAATATTGTCTTTTTTTCGTGAGCCAGTAAGTTTGCTAAACTAATAACTGAAACAGTTCTTTGTTGTAGAAAATTATGATTTTTATTTTTTTTCCATTTATATATATTTTTTTTCCTCAATCGTATATCTAACCAAGTGCATTTTGAACCTCTTTTAACAGCCTTTCTTTGGGTTAAGCCTCGTTTCTCTTGTGTGGAGGAGAGCCCAAGAGTTTTTGGTTTGCTAATGGCTGAAATTCTAGGGCTGGGCCTGTTCTGAAGTTTCCTTTTGGTTCCTATCACCCTCCCGCTTTGCCGATCTAGATCTTGGTTTGCCCACATTTGAGCAAGAGTGGCTAGCTCAGGTCAGCTTCAGGTTCTCTAGCCACATCCAGTGATTTCAGGGTTAACCTCACTCATTTAATGAGGCTCTGGTGCACTCCGGCCGCCTTCCGCCCTTCTCATGCCAGTGAGTTACTCACTTGGTCAACTAGGTAATGGACGAGAGACTCTTTGCTTAAGGTACCTCCAGACCCGAGTTGTATGTCATGGTAAGTAGTTTGGGTTTGAAATCATACCGTACCACGTATTTACTTAGACCGTTGTAAATATGTTAGTTAAAGCTTATTTACCGTAATACTTCATTACAATACCTGTCTTGGTGCTTCTAACGTAAGATGACGTAGACCTTTTTTCTTTTGCTTGTTTCTTTGTTCCGCTTCTTGATTAAGTGTTTAAAACTTTTAACTGCTTCTCTGTAAGACGTCCCACGTGGCTCTAACATCGGTTTGTCCCCGGAGCGTTAGACTTTTAAACTGCCAACGTACAGAAAGCACACGTAAAAGAATGTAAGCGGCTCGCGTCCGTGAAGCAAGTGTGCATAATGTGTATTTGTTGCAGGATCTGAAAGATTTCATGAGGAAAGCCGGGGAGGTTACGTATGTGGACGCTCACAGAAGCAACAGGAACGAAGGGTGAGTACAGCTGGGGGGGGGGGGTTGTGTTGTTGATCCTTGTGGCCGTTAAAGGAGGGCTACCAGGGCTAGTGGGCACAGGCAGCCCCCTTCCATGGCAGTGGTACGCTAGCCCGTTCTGCAGACAAGAATACCACCGACAACATGCCATAAGGAAAATTATATCATATATATCATATTCATGAAGTCCCTTTTGGTTTTGTTCCTATACCCGGATTTTACTTATGGTTTTACTTAACGTTACAAGTTTTAGACTGGGAAAAGTAACTTTTTATTAACTGTTTTAGTAATGGCTGCCCTAGCCAATTCCCGGCAATTGCCTTTAGATTGTTTTTCATGTCTCGCTATGATATACAAAAAAAAACACGATTTCTTTTCTTTCAAGGGTTGTGGAGTTTGCATCGTATAACGATATGAAGAATGCTTTGGATAAGCTGGACGGTGTCGAGCTCAGTGGTCGCAAAATCAAACTAATCGAAGACCGTAAAAAGCACAGGTAACTTCCGATTTGCAAAGTGCAGAACTGTTCCCCGGTACCAGAGTGATTACTTACTGTAAATGTTTGTGCTCTTCTGGCAGCCGCAGCAGATCCCGGTCAAGGAGTTACTCCAGATCTCGCAGCAAGTCAAAGTCGCGCGGTTCCTCTCGCTCCGCCAGCAGATCTCGCTCTCCCAGCCGAACGCCCGAGAAGAAGTACTCAAAGAGCAGCGCGGAGCCCGCGCAGGGCTCGCCGTCTCCCCGGCCCGCCAAACGCCAGACGCGATCAAGTTCCGCCGAAAGCCGTAGTTAAGATCGTGACCTTGTAGAAAGATTGCAGTAAGCGAAAGGGAGTTAGACAATGTGCAACCAACACGTTTGTCAAAAAGGCTGAAGAAAGCTTATTCATTGTTTTCTTTTTTTTTTTCTTTGAGGATTATTTGAGCTGTAGCTTTGTTCGCCCGTCAGAGCTGTTTAACATAGCCGTGTGTGTTTCTGGATTAAGATGCACTTGATATTAACTATAATACCCTAATTTGTCGTCTTTCCAGTGTGATTAAAGGCTAGCGTGTACATCGGGTTTCTTTAATGTTCATTCCGGATGGATAGGGCTTTGTGTCTCTCTCTGGCCGTCTGTTCTATGCGCACGTCTGCTGTGTCCTGTGTAACGAACAAGTTCGGGGACCCTCACTACATGAAATTACCCCCCCTACATTCTACAGATCTTGAGTCTTTTGAGCAAATTATTAGCTACTTTCATTTAAAAAACAAAAACCTACAATGAATTTTTTCGTGCTGTCTGCTTGTGTAGTTAATAGGTTTCCGGCTGGATAATGAGCGGCATCGTGGTTTAAGGTGGCGGTTTTGAAAGCTGTCTGTATATATTGCCTCCTATATTCATAATCTGCTCTTGCCGTTTTATAACCTGTTTTATTTTTAATGCCTTTTGAGTTTAGTATGATGATAGATTTTTGTTCAATGAACTTTGTAAAACAAATATTATATATATATATTTGTTTCAAGCGTATTGGTGCTCTGTTTTTATTTTAAGGGAGAAATATAAAACATTTGCAGATACTATCCATAGGAGCTGTAGCATTTATAAGGGTGTATGTGTAACTATGGCGGGAGGGGGGGGCATTTGTAATGACCGTATCCAAAGATTTAAATCCAATGGGATGGGCACTTTACCAGAGATCTAGAGGTGCAGTTCCACTGAGGGGGCGTCCTAAAATATCATCAGATAATCATCATTATCTGTATCATGGAAAGAGATTGGTTTGCAATATTAAAGTGCGTAGAATGACTGGAGTGTCGCTTTGGATATGCAGTAAAGAATGGGGGAGAAATGTGTAGTAAAGGTGCAAAAAACCAAAACACAAACCTATTGAGTTTCAGGGACAAAATTAACCTGTCACCATTTAATCACTAAGCACCAGTAATTGCTGCCGGCACATGGAATTATATCCCGGCGCTCTGCATCAATTCCCACGAAAGCTGACAGACTGCGCACGGCCACAACAGCATGAATGACAGAAGATGAAGAGGAGAAACAGATTAGATGATGGGGATGAGGGGTGAGCCAGTGTATATGTGCGTATGGGCAGGCGTGTATACAGCCAGTGAGTGTATGCCTTGGTCACAATGACCATGATGACGACCTGACAGGCAGTAACTCAGAGGTTAATATTGGTTTTGTGAAAACTACCAGCAGGCAGTAGAGGTGGAAACCTGTCCCAGGGCAACATGAGCAAATAATGCATGGCGCTTGAGGCCCAATAATTACCAGTCTGGTTCTCCAAAGAGGGGCCAAACGTTCCCATCTCCATTATTTAAAGATAAATCAAAAAATGACTCCCAGTAGGCAGCGCTACATCCCGAGAGCGGTTCCCTCCGGTGGTACTTGGACAAAAAAACCTAAAAGTCAGTAATAACAAATGGACACTTGGTGGCGCCAGAGTGACAAAGGACACAATCTGAACAGGGCCAAGGGACATACCGATCAGGGGCCAAAAATCCCCCCCATCTGTTGGCACCCAGGCTGGGAAAAGGGTCCCGGGACCAGCTGCTGTGGAGTGGGTGGCAGAGAAAATAAAAGATTACAAATCCAAAAAAAAAAAGATACATTTTTAGGATCAGGAAGGTACTTCCATTGATCCATTTGGCTGAATACATCTCCGGCGGGACATTTAGCTGGAGGCTGGGAAAAAGGTGATTCTGCCAACGCAGACCACACAGCTATCATGCATTAAAGCACATATAACCGCTGAGGTGTACCTTTAATATGCATTCATTCAATAATGGGGAGGAAATATAGCTCTAACCTTAAGTAGAAGCTGTAGCTGCCCGCCTGCTTTGTGGCTCGGTAGGTGAAGCAGTCACGGGCAGGAACATTCCCATTAAAATCAATGCTGGAGCTTACTGGCAGTACATACGTCGCATGTATCTCACGTGTACAGAAATGTGTTTGGCAGAACATATCTTCTGCATGGAAAATAGCCCGGCGTAAGCAAAGGGTTAAATGCATATGGGGAAATTCTGCATTCGACCCCCCCCGTGCATTTTAACCTCTGTTATCATTCATGAAAGTGTGTACGACAGCTGAAGTGTCGCTATAAGTGGATCATGACACCATGTCACAACTTTTTATATGTAACCCCTTATCTAGCCTACGAAGTCTGGTTAAAGAGGTGACGAACCATTACCTAGTGGCCATAAGACCCCTCTACCTCCACCTCGACTCCCCAAACTACCCAGGGGGAACGGCAACCTATTGGGGAGAAACCTTGTTTTGGTCATCGAGAAACAAAAACTTGCAGAACATAATGGCACACTTAAGGGCTTTATCACCTAAATGACATAAAGTGATGCCTGCCCACGCCGCTTTCTCTCTGCACCGGTCGGGGGTCTCCCTAGTGAATTGTGGACTTACTTCACTATTCATTATGAAAAGTCAAAACTGTTATGTTGGGAGAGCCCTGTATAATGTATAGTCTAATGGGTGGGGAGACTAAACCTGGCTGATTTATCCATATATTACACAGGGCCAGCCAGGCTCTAACTGCAGCAGAAGGTCACTGGGGTTGCACCTTCACAATGTATAGTGAAGCGAAGGAGCTGACACTTCACTCTCTCTCGTAGGTTTCAGGGGCAAAATGAAGCCGCTTGGGCAGAGACGCCAACAATGCAGGCTTCCGCTTTCATCCAAAGGACTTTACCAAACATATTGTGACAAAAAACTTAACTTCCTAACAGCTTCATTCACTTTAGGAGCTAACAGGGTGGGCAACTAATCCACTTACCGGAGGAAGAGGCCAGAGGGGACGCCTAAGGCTCTGGTGCAGTAAAAGGGCACCGATAAGGGGGCAGAAAGCTTTGTCTGTATATTTTTTCTTTGGTTGATGTGTCCGGCACACAAATAATATGCTTTAATATTCTGTTGCTGTTTTATTTCCTTATTGAATATATTAAATACGGGTGATCGCGCAGGGATGTGGCCGTTCCTCCACCAACGGGAAGTATATTAAGCAAGTGATTTGGCGACTTACACCATAAAATACCACGGATTACATTCTTACCAAATCCCGGCATTCCCAAGATTTCCACGTCGTTTGCGTTCACGGGAATCGCCTGATCAGAGTCCATCAAAACTATCTGTATGTAGTTTGCATTTCTAATGAATAAAAATCTCATTATTTCTCTGAAGACCCTCAATTGGCTTTCATAAATACCACATAAATGATGACTTCTGCACAGGTGTTTCCTTACCTGGGGAGTCACCTAAAGAATACGACAGCTGAGTGATCCCTTTACATTTATGTGGTGTCTGCCCCCCCCCCCCGATCTTTAGCTTCATTCTAGACCTACCTGCAGCCCTTGAGGTGCAGAGGAAACCCCATGGTCAGTAAGAATTGTTAGACCACAGAGTGCAGCTGCAGGAGCAGGGCTGCAGCTACCATCTTGGGCAGGAGTTTTTTTGGTTTTCTTTGCCAACGCAGCTCTCGCACCTTTAATTACTGCCTGTGATGCGTTTTAAGTTCTGATAATATGTCCCAACATTTGGATTAATTTAGAATCTTACGAACTTCAACCACATAAAAATATCCAATGGCCTCGGCCGATGTTAATATTAACTCTCCCAGATCGCCCCCGTATATAATTAGCTCTGTGTATCATAATTATAAAAATATTTATCGGTTGGTAGGAATGATTCCAGATTATACCCTTCTTTGCTTAAAAGAAAAGTGGTCACCAGTCCACCCGCAAGCTGATGTCATCGTCCAAACCAGAGGAAAACAGCTTTGATGGGTATTTTGGGAATTGGCCGGGATCCCGCATACAAAGTTAGTGCTTCTATTTTTACGAGGATCTTGTTTCTTTTTTTTTTTTAAATGTGTAACGTTCTCTATCCAGGTTTGCGTATATTTGTGTTGTTTAAATGGAAATGGATTAAGGGCAAATGGAAGACAAGTCAGGGCTAATCAAACCGGTTACGCCGCAGAGTTCCAGGAACTATTTAGAAGAACATCGTGTGGAAAAACAAGGTCGTGTTCCAAACTTCAAACAGAAAACAGTCAAAACAAAAAAAAAGAGAGAAAACAATTGTGGTGTGGGTGGGGCTAGCTACACAAGGGGTGGGGCTATATACACAAGGGGCAGGGCTAGCAACTGACCATTGGAGAAAAGAGAGCTGAAGGCTCAGGAAGCAGCGGCTCACCCAGAGACTCCGGGTTAAACCTGGTATCCCAGGCATGGTAACATCCCAACGATATGCTAAATGCGCTGAGCCGCCACGGCCTCCGTAGCGTAAGGAGCTTGGTTGTGGAGATGAAAGTTCTGCCCGTTGTTTGGCGGGACATTGGGGGGGCTTGATTGCCCGAAAGGTTTAGGGCAGATGTGGGCCAGAGAGACAAAAGCCAATGCACCGTTTAGACCTTTGCTAATGAAAAACACTAATATATACAGTATATGTATATTCCTATATTTTCTATATTTTATATTACTTTACATTTATATAAATTTATATTTTTATTTGGAAGGCAAAAAAAAAAGGCATTCAAAGTGAAGCAGGCTTTTTGTCAACGTGTGGGTGGGAAGAGGTGGGTAAAGTACTGTGTGATCTGTAGTGGAAATTTAATAACGGGGTTTATATTCAGATTCAATGTTTCCTATCTTTATACTCCCACTTACGTGAGTCCCAAGTTAGAGCAATGATTCTGAAAATGAATAAGACGAGCGAGCCAGGGATCTCCCTGCAGCATTGGAACAAAAAAATAAATGTGCGTCTGGAATCCCCCTCCCTCCGTCTAACACAACTAACAGTACGGATGCTGAGCCGTGCAGTCCCCCTAAATACCCAAATAACACCTACCAAGTGCTGCCTGTTCTCTGAACGCTCTATGAACAGGTTCTCTAGGAGGATTTATTACTTTATACAAAGGTCCAGATTTTTTTAGGGATTGTCCATAATTCCACATCGATCCATCTCATTATATTGTCCCAGAATGGCGATCGGCCACATATGGTTACCCTAGTCCTAGTATCCACGTCTACAGAGATATGCATGAAACATGGGAAGGTATATTCATAAAAGGAACATTTTTGCAATAAAGAAACATACGTAACTCACAGGGCAAGTGATACAAACGATAATGGTGCCCCCCTATTATGTATTTGCCCCCTTTTCCCCAGCCCTAAGCTATTTTCCATGCAGGAGATGTATTTGATGGACACAAATGAACTAGTATGTGTGCTGCAGAGCTTACACGCCGGAGAGCAAGACTTTGGGACAAAAGTGAAGGGTCATGTTTTTAGACAGTTAAAAAACGATTTTAAAACAGCCGTTTAATACGCCGGTGGCCCATACTGCCGGAGATGTACCCCAGTCGCATGTCCAAGGGGGCTGCAAGCCTGGACTGTCCCACACAAATAACAGGAAACTTGGGTGCTATGGGTAAAATAGTCTCTAAATTTTTCAACCCAAAACCTCCACAACAATTCCGGCGACTAAACCACAAAAAATAAAAACACCTGTTAGTTCTGCAAAGTATTATGATGCTTATAGGTGTGAAGCTGGGGAAAAGTGCGAGACTTGCTTAACTGTACGCTTCCTTTATACACACATCCGTTACAAAAATATAGGGAAAATCCCAAAGAAGCATGGGGGGGGTGTAACAATACACCCCACACACAGTCCTGTGGTCTGGGATTTCCCTACATTTCCAACTTTGTCTGAACAGATTTTACAGTTTTAAGTGATCATCAAGAACTCCAGGAATCCATCGGCTACCGACGAGCCTTCGCGTTACTAAAAAGAGAGAATCTACATCAGGGCTACTTCCCAACGGCAAAAGGCGATAAATAAATGGGGAAAAGAGCCATCGCTGCACATCCGCGCGCCATAGCTCATCTAACTGTAACTATCTAGTAGAATTATATAGTCTTTATAACTATTAAAAGGGGCGCATTTGGGCCGGCGGCTGCACGTTCCATTTTTCTGCTTACGTAGAGTAAGGCCTGGCATATCCACACACTACAGCACCCCATTTACTGCTGGAACGGCAGATCATGTGAGTACGGATCAGTGATGGCCAGCGGCCCACTGGGTATTTGCTCGGTGTGCCAGATGGCCAGTCCGGGTCTTACAGTAAGGCATTTACAAGGAGAATAACGTATATTATTTATAAACAGACTCTCTGCTGTTTCTAAACAATTTACGGTAATTGTAACTTTTCGGGCTGTAGAACACGGTGATACCCTCATACTCACCAACTGTCTTAAGATTATGCAACAGAGACATCAGGGGAGGAAAGAGGGACTGCCTCTGCTAAAGAAGGACAGTTGGGAGGAAATAATGTGTATATATTGTGTTTCCGTTAGATAACCCTCATCCATGGTATGAATCATACAATCTCCCCAACAATTGATAGACTCTGACCTTCAATCAGAACATCAGAACTGGCCAGTTTCTGTTAACGTCGGGTGATCAGCTACAACGAATAAACTGATCACAGCGTAACTGTTGCATAACTATCGATCATAATGCTGCCGAAACGCGCAGGCACACGACATGAGTCACATGTCTTTGCACTCACCTGCGATAGCGTTTTAGTTGTGCATACGAGCGATTCTATACGCGGCCAGCAGGGAGTTTTTCGGCTGGGGATATTGAAACAGGGGAACTCCAGTAAAGCTGTATCGCCAAGAAAAGAAAAAAAAAAGTGGGTTAGTTCAGGGATTTTTCTGAAGGGATTCATCGCTTTAGAATTCCCAACTCTAATTTTGTATGGAATGCGTGATTCATGTGACTTTGTTAGTCGATGGCGTGCTGATCGATACACACCGGTTTCTGCCTTGCGTGTGACTATGAGCGAGGGGACAGACGCCTCCATTACAGGCGTGATCACGTGAATGTTCACCCATCGCTGGTATGCGTGTAAGCGGTAAATACCCCGATTACACACATACTGGCTCCGGCTGTTTTTTGGAATTCTATCACCCCCCCTCAGGTTTTTTTGTTGTTGCATACATGGTGTCCACAGCCCCTTGAGTAGCTTAGCACCCCCCCCGGGCAACGTCCTCACTACGGAGGGCCGGGATATGTACAGTGAAAACGGGAAATAGGCCCATTCAGCAGCAGCACATCAGGGGGCCTGGTCAGTAAGCATGTAATCTGCCCCGAGGGGCCGCTGCCACCTGGACCTGCCACCCCCAAGGCCTAGTTGCATACCTGGGAACCTTCTGGCTCCGGTTACCCGGAGCCTCCCTTGCCAGATACAGACACCTCACCCGGAGTCTCTGGAAAGTTATGTCTAGGTATGTCTAGTTGGCCTAGGCCAGAATATATCAAGGGTCACATCATGTCCCACATTTGTGCTTATGGGCCCTAATATCCAGGGGCCACTCTGCATACAGGAGATGGACTGGTAACCCCAGATACTTTCTCTGTGACAGAAGCAAAAAACATATAATGCTAGCAGAGCCATGTTAAACATGAGGGGGCCCTGGGGCAAGCTGTCCGCATTGGCCCCCACCCAGTCACAACCAGCACAGACCGCTCCACTGCTGGGGCTGTCTGCTGACGGTATATCTCAATGCCCACCAAACAGGAGTAGATATAGAATTTTAACCCCTCTAATACCAGGCAGTAGATTCAGAGAATTAACTCCTCTATTACCAGACATTACACACACACAGTCACACAAACACAGTGACAAACTGACAAACATAGTGACACAAACTCTGTGACAAACTGACAAACATAGTGACACAAACACTGT
>VKOC01000008.1:29732819-29743233 GCA_009364415.1 Spea multiplicata
TGCTGCCGCTGTCAACAAATGAGGAGTAAAGTAGAATGCCTGCCTGGAACGTCCACCTTGTGCGGGGAAACATTTGTTCTCGAGTTCACTGAGACGCTGCAGGGAATGTAGATCAAATATAAGGTACATAAATATAAATACATGCCCTTTACATTTTGTTCCCTCTGCCAAAGCATGGAGAGACCCCCCCAACGCATTAGATTCTTTCTGCATCCCCAGCTGCCCCGCCGGCTCACATGAGAGTCCCATATGTAGAAAATTCTCCCATTGAGTTCAGTAGGAGTGCTTTTCTGCGACTGATTGGCTGCTTTGAGCTCCAGCATCCCATATATAGATATATATATATAATATATATATTATTTGCTTGCGCAGCAAGTCTCTTTAGTGCCCCCTGTAACTGACTTTACATCAAATGCCTCATAGCCAGTTATATCAAACGCTATTAAATTTCTTCCTGTAAATATCTAGGCAGTTTATTGTATTTTGATTTAAAGTTATTCTTTTTAATCTCTTTTGTTCTTGGATCATAGGTATTCCGGTTAAAATGCCCAGGCATCCTGGTTTAACGCTTGGCGTGGCATCGTTGGTGGGAACAACTGTAGGATGTCTTGTTCTTTGGAAGTTTATAAATCACCGGAGGAGGCAGCTCCGTCCCGGGAACGACCGAATTAACCCAAGTGCCGGAGCGGTTCCCTGCAGTAACTGCGTGAAGAACCATATCGAGCAGGCAGCCTACGCGGGCGTCTCTTCAGCAGAGCAGATTCTGGAAGCGGAAATTAAAGTGGTCTCGCAAATCGATGAATGGGAGCGAGTATGGCCTCTAATGATGAAAGAGATTGCCGAATACCCCGTGCTTGGTATGGATTGTGAGTGGGTATGTATCACAGTGCGTTACTTACAAAAATGAACAGAAGATCAAAATCAAAACGATATTTGCACTCCTTGCCTTCAATTTAGCATCAATTCTGCTTGGTGATCGCATCAAATATTTATTTTATTTAGGTTTTTACTTCTGTTCGCTGAGTTTGCATTTTGCTAAATAATGTAACGTCTAGTTTTGAAACAGTTTATTCACATCTGGTGAAAACTTTTGCTGCGTGTTGTGCGTATGTGTTCATCACAGTGTATATATGTCATACTTACCTTCTGTGGACCCAGTCATCTCCATATTTTTAGATGACAGGCCCTCTTTAAATGGTCTTTGTAATCTACGCAGGTATCCGTGGAAGGAAAGACAAACCCGGTTTCTTTGCTTCAGATGGCTTCGCACAGTGGCTTCTCCATCTTGGTTCGCTTGCCCCAGTTGACCCGTTCTGGAAATCCCATCCCAAACACCCTCTGCGATCTCTTGGCAGACAGCAGTGTCCTCAAAGTTGGGGTTGGATGCTACGAAGACTCTGTGAAGCTTCTGGGTGACTACGGTCTCTCTGTGCGAGGGATTGTGGATGTCCGTTATCTTGCACTGAGACACAGGTATACGTGTTTCCCGCATTGATAGAAATATCCTAAAACCCCGTCTTCCGTTACCGTGTGGTACGAGCGGAATCAAGGTCATCCAAACGGTGCTGGGGATCCGCAGTAACAGACTGCTCATTGTCACAGGCTCCATCTTTGTTACTGTAACACAGTATTGCATAGAACCCCCCCCTTTTCCCCAAAACACAAACTTTTCCAGCTTTTCATATCAATTCAATTAAACTACCTATATTTTTATACTTTTTCTTTGTTTAAATTTTTATTTTAAATCTCATGAGCTATTTTACTTAGTTTTTGTAGTAAAACTAGCATTAATTAGCTTCCTGTCCTGAAGGCCTCATGATGGCAATAAGTAGTAGTAAATCTCTAGTTCGCCTTAATGTTGGCCGTTAGTATGTACTGCTGACCCACAACACTCCAGCAATGAGGTGATCCACTTTAATTACTCTCCTGACGCTGGCTGGAGACTGTGGACAAAGTCTGGGTTTTTTTTAATATTTTTCCTGTGTATTGACTCATTAAATATTAACCTTTTTTATTTATTTTTTTCCCCTTGCGTAGAAGAGACATTTTTCAAAACAGTTTAAGCCTTAAATCTCTCTCGGAGACCGTCTTATCCTTCCCCCTGGATAAATCCTTTCAGTTGCGCTGCAGCAATTGGGACGCAGAAGAGTTTAGTGAGGATCAGGTGGGTGTCTTGCCGGGTTTTTGCTTCTTGTTATACCCCACGTTTCTTTAGCCATGTGATCAGCATCATGACGTGTACGTCGTAATGAGCCTCTTCCCTTCCCAAAACATCACCCAGTCAAGTTTAAAGACCTACTAAATGGAGTGCTGGTTCTTGGCGCCTCCTGTCCGGCCATTTTGCAGCTCTGATTGGCTGCTTCAATCGGCCAATCAACGTCAAGATAGCGCTCCCACCCTGTCTAGGAGGTATCTGCTCATACGTGGCATTCTTTTGCAGGTTTTGTACGCCGCGAGGGACGCCCAAGTCTCTGTTGCCCTTTTTCTTCAGCTGCTGGGCTTCTTCTCGGCAAACTCCCATTGCCCCTGGGAATCATTGCTGGGGAAGTGCCAGGGTTTGATAGATATCCCTTTTAGAGCAAAGTCTAGCAGTATCGAAAACGGCGGTGCAAACGGAGGGCCGAGGCAGAAAAAAGAGGGCAACGACGAGAAACCGACCAAAAGTTCTCCTGGGAAAGACCCACGTAAGAATAAGAAAAAGCCACTTGGAGTTGGATACTCTGCAAGGTAGAATATTTGAGGGTGGGTTCTGTGTGAAATGTTACGTGTTTTTTATTTGAGAGACTTAGATCTTGCTTCTGTAACGATAATTCGGGCCAAGCTTTCTGTAGCCGTTTGAAAAAGATTGACATTTTTTTGTATTTTTCTTTCCATTTGCAGAAAGTCACCGCTTTATGATAACTGTTTCCTGCATGCCCCTGATGGACAACCCCTGTGTACTTGTGATCGGAAGAAGGCTCAGTGGTACCTGGATAAAGGGATTGGAGGTGAGGTTACCAATACTTACGCTGCCCAAACATGGAGTCCCCAGAGATGTTGGTGTTCATCAGGCCATAATAAAGCTGTGTGTGTGATATACGTATTTATCATTTAATATGTGGACAACCAATGAGGAAAGGACCACTCGGGTGAGTGCCAAGATCTTTCACCTTAGAAATGAGTGAGTGCACTACAAAAGCTATAGATTCTAGAATAATCTGTCTTTCTCCTTTGCCTTTTGCACGTTCTAGACTTTTTTGTTTTTTGTATTTCCATTGTGTCATCTACCTGTTAAATCCTACGCTCTGCTTTTCTTATTTAGACCTGATTAGTAATGATCCATTTATTGTGCGGTTACGATTCGAACCATCTGGTCGTCCGGAGTCCAACGTGGATTATTATCTGACTGTGAAAGAGAACCTTTGTGTAGTGTGCGGCAAAAGAGAGTCTTATATCAGGTGAGTTGGCGTCAACACCGCAACTTGAACAAAACTCATTTCGTTTCATGTTCTCACCGTACCCCATCTGTACGTCAACAGGAAAAACATTGTCCCCCACGAGTACCGGCGGCACTTCCCTATTCAAATGAAGGATCACAACTCTCACGACGTGCTGCTGCTGTGCACGTCATGCCATGCGGTGTCCAACTACCACGATACCTCTCTGAAGCAGAGGCTGTCCGAGGAGTTCAGCGCCCCCATAGGCTGCGAGGAAGGCGTGCGCATGTTGGAGGATCCGGTGCGCAGGCAGGTGCGCTCGGCGGCCAGGGCTCTCCTAAACGCATCCAAGCTCCCCGAGCATCGCAGAGATGAGCTTCTGGCAGAAATCAAAGACTTTTATGGGGTGGACGCCGTCGCGGAAGAACAACTGCAAGAGGCGGCAAACCTTGAAACCAGGTAACGTAAAGCTGTAAACACAAGGGATTCAAAAGATTGGCCTATCTTGTTTCCGTACAAGAGGCCGAAGTCGGGTGAGTTAGCGATGAAATCGTAATTTTGGATACGCCGACGGACGAAGGCAAACTTATTGGATGGGTAAAAATGTATAGTAGGTTCCTTTCCCATTGTGCCCCACGATAGGGGGCATCTGCACGTGCAGGAAAAAAAAATGGCGGCCTAGATGGACAGCATTAACGTCTCTGCTGTTAGTCTGTTTCTCACCGCGTGACGGCCTTGATGGATCGGTTCCAAACTCACTCGAGGCTCTGCTCATCGTTGTGTATTCGTTAGACATCTTATTCTTCTTTAGTACTGTTGTTGCCCCGTTTTTAATTACTTTGCGTGTGAGCATACTAATATTTGACTTCTTCTCGTGATTACAGGATTTTCAATGAAACCTACGTGCCCCACGGGCTGAAAGTGGTGCAGAGCTTTGCTAAGGGCGGACTCAAATCTCTCATGCAGCTGGAGAAACGCTGGCGTCAGCATTTCTTGGACACCATGCAGCCCAAGCATCTCCCCCCGCACTGGTCTGTGGATCACAACCACAGCAAGCTGCTTAGGAAATACGGTGAAAACTTGGTTATCCCCGTGGGCTAGCCCCGCATCGACAGACGCGTTCTTGCCGTAAACTTAATTGAACCTGGATTCTTCCATGTTTTCTTATACGCCGCATTGTAAGGACATCTGGTCGAAGATGATAGACTCATTAAATGAGTCTATCATTGATCAGCCGCGGATTCCTTAAAATGTGACTCATTTTTGTGGACGTTGGTTACCATCCTGGTTGGTTTCCTTCTTCCTTTGTTTAAAAATTCAAAACAAACAAAAAAATATATATGTATTTATCCTTGAATTTTACCAGAACAGTTTTAGAAGCTCCTTAACCCTCGTGGGATAAAGGATGATTTCAATTTTAACTCTGATTGAGATACATTTTCTGCTAAAACTGTTTTGGCATACGGTGAAAATGTACTGTGCATTTGAGAGCGACTTTTTTTACTTTAATATTATTATGGAGGACCAGCTGACCTTCTCTGTGCTGCATTCTTGGATCCTTTTGGTAATCTAGCAGACGGATCTTTTCTATATTCTTATGAAACGTGTGTCCTCCTTGACTGACCTAAATACTTTGTTTTTTTGGGATGCAGCAGTCCGTGCATGAGAAATCCGTGACTCCCCGTCGACCGATTTCTCATTTTCTTAAGACTTATTTATTTTTTAATTCTCCCGTTAAGTTATTAATACATTTTTGTGCGGAGAAAATGACAATTTTTTTTGACTGTGCCTCTAATCTTCACAAATGCATTAAAGAAAAAAATATCCTTATCTTTCAGTGGTATTTATTTTGTATTAAAAAAAAAGCAAATTTTTAATCTAAAAGTATCCCCCTTTTTAATGGGACTTTTAAGTGGCCCCTACTGTGTATGAATCGCCGCCACTTCTTCACGTGGCCTGTGATCTTTTCTGCCGTGGTTCTGACGGTGATTACATCCGTCCAGCCGTCTCTTGTCCTCTTGTATAGCAGCAGGATGATAATGGATGAACGGTACAGCCGAGAGCAGCTAACCGGAGCCCGGGGCGGCCATTGTGTATCTGCGTGCCCTGCTGTGGGCGTAATTTGGGCTTCAGCCAAATGTCGTCAAGCCGTTGCGCTTACCATAACTGTGTCTCGTGCTTTGGGAAATCGATGGATACGTAGCAAAGATTGTTTATTAAATAGGTTTGTTCCTTGTTTCGTTTACTCAAAATAATTATAGAAATGTTTCTTTTTAAAACAAAGGTTTGATACGTATTCTCCAGCAGTATTTACTTTCATGTAAAGGGGATTCTCACTTTTTTACTTTTAGCATCGGATTAAAAAAAAAAGCAGTTCTAGTTTTTGCATAATGTCCTGGGGGTCTTTCTACTTTAAGGGGGCCTTCTGATGGGAACATAGTAGCACCCAGTCTCTCTTTCCAATACAGAGTCAAAATCAATAAAAGAATAAGAAATAAAACATATATTTACTTTTTTTTTTTTTTGTCGACTTGTTTCTTTTTTTCTTTAATTAGTGAAACATGCGGAGCGATGGTGCGGGGGGATTCTGGGAGTATTTCTTTCGTTGCCAGCAGATGGCATTGGAAGCCAGAGGTGTAAACGCTGACCAATTTAATTTTTCTTTTTTAACTAAATCTTGGGCAGGGCATATTTGTAAAACATAACACGTATATAACACTTCCAATATTATTTATTATTACTTATTCCTTTAATTTGTTTGAAGGATGATCACGGGGACTATACATATGGGGGAAAAATACAAAAAAAACCTACAAAAATGGACTGGCACTTTAAGACCAGCGGCCGCCATCTGACTTAGCCGCGGCTGCACTCTGCGATTTTATTGCCAAGTAGTATGGCGCTGGGCAGATCCATGGCCGCTGGCATTTCCCCGGTGTGCCAGATGCCCACTCTGGGCCTGTAATGTTCTGTAAGTCGGTCTCTGTATAGGGCCAAGTGTTTTATAATGGTGTATCTGCTATGACCTCGTACACCTTAATCCAGCTAAGCACGCTCTATTGTCACGTTTTCCTGCAACATACCTTTACATTCAGAAATTATATAGATATAGACCACCTGGCTTACTTAGGCCCGCGCCAAACAGAGCGGACGGGCAAATATCGTGTGTATGCGGGAGGGGTAGCGGGACGGGATTGTGTATGCGGGGGGTTGTGTATGGGGTAAGTAGCGGGGAGGATTACTTGGCTAAACTTGACTGGGTTAAAAAATGGTAATGTTTAAAGGAAACAAAACTGCATTGTAAGTAACATAGTGTCTAGATGTGGGGTTTTATATTAATGTTGCATTTCCTGATTGTTGGAAAACAATTGCTTTGTTTGAGCTTCTGCCATTATTCTTCTGATAATCTGAGTGTTATATATATATATATATATATATAATGTGTATTTCCCTTCACCGCGTGCACCCAGCATAGCTCCATATGCGGAAATACTGGAACCAACCAGGCTTTCGTCATCCACGAAATTATCACCATACATCTCGTGAGATGCAACGTCTGACGTCCGTTTTATTTTCACCAAGAGTTCGAAGTACTAAAGATCCAAAACAGCGTAGCCCCGTGTCTTGACACCATAAGAAAAATTGATTGGCTGGTTTGGATACGTGTCCGTATACATCGATATCCTTGAAAGTAACGTAATTCGTATAGAACTGTAGCACTGGGCGTTTTTTTTTTTAGAAAAAGCCTGCAGCGCTGAATGTTTTACTCTAGTGTTTCGAACGTCGTCTCCCACCACCCCCGTATGTCGTCACCACACCAGTTCGGCTATCTCAATTGCATAAAGAAGCCTAGTTAATCGATAGGCCTATTGTATCGATTTAGACCCCCGATAAAAGTAGGGGTTCCAGAGGTGTTTCACTGTTAATATACGTAGCATTCTATCGAAAGGTGTTACAGCTATCCGTGGTTTTGTGGCCCATCGATTCATGTGATTGATGGGTTGTTGAGGCCGAAGGGAAGAGATGCGTTTGCTTGATTACTCTGGCCTTGGCAATGGCGCTGCTTCCCCCCCGCCATGGCTCCCTGTCTCCCTTCTCTCTCAGTAAGGGAGAGTGGCTGCCGCTTGCAGTACCTGACAAGGCCAAACTCACTGTGTGCAACCCAAGACATACAGCTACTTGCACAGGCCGCGGGCGGGGGAGACCCGAGGTGAGGCCGGGGGGAAACAGCGAAACTCAAGTACGCTTCTATTGCCAGAATATAGGATGGGTCTGTAGAAAGCACCCGCTGCGTCACACAGGCCCGGAATGGGGTAGTGACCTGCAGCGGTTCCGGTGTGCGAGGAATCAGAATAAGGGTGTCTGATAGAGGGGAGGGGGTATGAAAAATATGAAGGGGGGGGGATTGTTGGAGAGAATGGGGTTCATTCATTCCTACATTGCGTAAAACACTCCAGACTTGTTTTATTGGATAAAGTTTGATTTTTTTGAAGGTTTCCCTTTTTTGAACGTGCTGTATTTTGATTGACGCGTGTTCATGTTCCAGTTATG
Source organism: Spea multiplicata (assembly GCA_009364415.1). Lineage (NCBI taxonomy): Eukaryota > Metazoa > Chordata > Amphibia > Anura > Pelobatidae > Spea > Spea multiplicata. The sequence goes on from VKOC01000008.1 coordinate 29,740,787, forward strand.
ATTTATTAGCTTTCTCGCACACATTTTCTTCTATAAAGTTTTTAAATCTGTTTCACGCGTAAAATATGGCTTTGCGATTAACTACAACGTATTTTAAGCTCCAAGGTTACATTGGCGCGCAAGTATATGCTTTTACTTAAAAAAAATATATATATCCGCTAACTAATGTATCGTGTATCTTTTATCATTCCCTTAAACTGCATGTACTGTTAGGTCTGCGCTGGTCCTACGTAAATAAAAGATAGACTGTAAGCTCCTGTGCGCGGGGTCCCCCCTCTTCTGTAACTCAATTCGTCATTTTACATACTACTTATTGTATTGTACCCGTTGTACAGCGCTACGGAATTTGATGGCGCTATATAAAACAATAAATAACTTCTACAATCACTTTAGCGGCCCTAGTTAATTCAAGGTATCTGTGAGCTCTGTGAGCTTGGCCCAATCAACTAGATCAGCGGTTCTCAACCTGTGGGTCGCGGACGACCCTTTCACAGGGGTCGCCCAAGACCATCCCATTATACAACGACATGGTTTTATGGACGGCGGTCACCACAACATGAGGAGCTGTATTAAAGGGTGGCGGCGTTCCGATGACCGCCTGACTCCTTGTCAAACCGCTTGTTGTAAAGACCTGATCACCGATAAAAGTATATAAATTAATTAAACAGGACTTCATTAGCTTTGCTGCCAAGAGTCAACTAAGTGTGGCTTTTGAGGAAAGTAACCCAAAATATCATAACACTGGTAACAAGGGGAGCTTCCAAGCTGGCGCTTCCAGGATGGCTGATGTTTGGCTTTCTGCCAAACGTGGCGATGTGCATTAGGGCCAAGCATCTCCACTTTGACCTCTTCTGTCTAAAGGACATTTATCCAGAAGTTGGCTCAGATGCAACTTTGCAGACCTAAGCCATGCTGCCATATTCTTCTAGAGAGAATAGGCTTTTCTTGGCAAACCTTACAAACAAACCATACTTGTCCAGTTTTGTTATAAATGTCCTGTCATGAAATTTAACATGCTAACCGAGGCCTGTAGAGTTTGAGACGTATCTCTTGAGATTTTGCAATTAATCTGAGCGTTGCATGCTCTGACCCTTGGGTGAATTTGCTGGGAAGATAGGCAAATGTTTTCCAGTTTTGAATTCTCTTTCTCGACGGACTAAAAATTGCCTTATAATCTTTCCCAGGTTGTTGGACAGCAACGATTGCTTCTGTTACCAAATGACTATAGCAGACATTGCTGATGTTTTTCCTCCTTGGCATTTTGCTAGCCCACACCTGAATGCTCCAGACCAGAGTTAACAACAGGGCTTTTCCATTTTGACTTTATTTTTGCTAAAGAAATCATGACATGAAATATGTCATGTGTTCATATGACGTTGTGTTTCCTTAGTTTTTAGTTGAAAGAGGGTGTACTGTGCTACAAAACAATGTTGCTATTACCTATTTTAGTACCTAAAGCATTGTAGGATCTTGGTTGGTCCCCTCCAGCAAGCAAAGGAGACTCGGTGAGATCAGACGGTAGAATGGAACAGAGAAGCTGCTCGAGTGAAACATCAAGACAGACAGACATAGCGTAATTCCGCAGTAATACATACTTTATTAGTCCCGTTAGTAAAACTTAAACTGGAAATAGGGCATCATATGAGACTTGTGTGAAAACCACTATAAGGATCAATGATAGACAGATGGACAGATGTAGAGATGGAAAGGTGTCGGGGAGAAAAAACAGAAACATTGGGGAAAGGTTTTTTGTTTTTTTTTCTGGTTTTTATCCAAATCCTTTTTTTTTTAAATTGAAACAACTTGGCGTGTGGAATATCTTCTTCTACAATAAGTTACATAGTTATATAGTTACATAGTCATATAGGCTGAAAAAAGACATGCGTCCATCAAGTTCAGCCTTTCCTATATCTGTTAATTTGTTGCTGTTGATCCAAAAGAAGGCAAAAAACCCCGGTTTCGCTCTTTCCAATGTAATGTTTGTGGCATGGCGTTTAAACTTTTATTACGTGAAGACATTTAGGAAAGATGCAATGTGTCTACATCTGACCGGCCCAAATAACGCCACCTACTTAACTTCTCCATTTGCAATTGGTGCTAAGGTGCGGATCTGACTGGCATCGCTGCCCCCGTCCAATTCATGTAGGAGGATTAGAGGCAGATCTTTTTTTTTTGGGAGGGGGCGGGGTTGGATCTGTTATTTTTTGCATTTTGAAGGTCTTGTATAGTTAAAATGTTATAAACATATACAGACCTTTTCGTTCCATTCGCAACAAAAAATAAACTTTTAAAAAGCAAATTTAGTTTATTATATACTGAATAAGCTGTACTTTTGTTTGTTTTTTCCAAGCATGATACTTTTTTATACGCTGGATTTCATTGATCGGCCGCAGGGTGCTGACATACTGGAGGGGTTGTGTGCAAGCTATGGTTTGAATCTCTTTGAC